>JANHFQ010007863.1:23415-36738 GCA_032468035.1 Aparallactus werneri | reverse complement strand
CTGAGAGCATAAGCACCAAAGACAAATTCCTTGTGTGTCCAATCACACTTGGCCAATAAAGTATTGTATTCTATTCTACATGCAATCTTCTCTCAATTTTTATGGTCTCAGTGTCCATCAAAATTATGTCGCTAATACTTCAGAGCAAAATACTGGTTTTAGTGGCACATTTTGATGTGAATGATGTGAACATGTATATATGAAATATTAGACAAATAAGTCTGTGAAATCTTTGCTAGGCATAATAAACCTATGTACATAATAGACTTCCATAATTTCTCAAGGATGTTACATCTTTTATTTCCACCCCTTCTGACGATGTCATCACCACACCTGCAGCCTTTGGAGATCAAAATAAAATTATGGCCTTTTTCCCCAGCAGAGGTCCATAGACTATGTGTATATTCCACATAGCTGCAGCAATATAAATATGTTCATTTCATGCTACCATGAAAAACAAAATAACCTTTCAGTGTGGGAAATCTATAATGTAGGCAGCTTATTTTGCAGATAGGTAGTGCTTCTTTGAACCCATCCAATTTTCTGAAAATATCTTGCTGTGGTGGACCTCTAAAAGGCAATGAGGTTTCTCACATTGTTTGACAATGAATAATACATTGGAAGCAAAGGCAGACATTAGCTCTCTTCTAATCAGTATCATGTAGCATTTTACCAATTAACCACTTCTCTCAGACACTTACCATATGAAGTGGCTGTAGGCAGAACTCCCATCAGGCTGGACTGGGCCATCTGCATTTAGAAAATTGCCTACACATTTATTAAAGTGAAATTCACCCATTAATTAGTCCTGTCAGTCTTTCCACCAAGGGTTCTCATTAGCACATTGATCTAATTACTACCACCAGAAGCAAAAGGGTGTGGAATTGGAAAAGATTGGGGCAAGGGAGGAGGAACAGAAGGAGGTTTTTTTTTCCTTCCTGATCTTCAACACAAGAATAGCAAAAATCCGAACACCATGACAAAACTGAATAAACATTCATATCCAACATCTCTATTCTATCTTGATAAAGTCTATATGAAATCCATTTTTTAAAAGTTTGCAGTTCAAATTACCTAGAAGTACAAAATCTGAAAAGTTATGGCTTAGGTTTAGGCTGCAATCACTCAACATGATACCATAACTACCAATCATGTTTGACCTAGCTAGGAGTTCTGTAAATTCAGTCTCTATTACTAATTTACTATTTAGTGTGTCATGCGAAGGTAGAAAATTATGCTGAATTTAGCCACAACTTTAAATATTGGCCAAGCCTACGTTGGGACTCATATGCAAGCAAGATCTTTTTAACTAGAAGTACCATATATTTATTTATTTATTTATTTATTTATTGTTTCGATTTATACCCCGCCCCTCTCCTAGGACTCGGGGCGGCTTCCAAGATTATATAAATACAGTAAACAGTAAAATTAGGCATTGTTCAAACAAGAAATAAAATAAAATATTTTAAAATACTTTAAAATCCCTCCCCCACCCGATTAGTCCAGGCCAGCCAGTTGAAATAAATATGTCTTCAATTCCTTGCGGAAGGAACGGAGGTCAGATGTTGTGCGAAGGGCCAGTGGCAACTGGTTCCACCACATAGGTGCCCCCACAGAGAAGGCCCTCCCCCTGGGTCCAGCACGACGGCATTCTGCGACTGTCGGTTCCCTGAGGAGGCCCTCTCTGTGGGAGCGAACTGGGCGCTGGGAAGCTGGAACCAGATGTTCCCTCAGGTATACCGGGCCTTGCTCATTAAGGGCTTTAAAGGTAAGAACCAGCACTTTGAACCTTACTCGAAGGGCAACTGGTAGCCAATGCAGCTCGTGGAGTAATGGAGTAGAAATACTGGTAGTTTTCAAATTACAATAAGATTGCTGTTGCTAAGTGATGAGGTTCCAAAGCATGATATCATGTGACCACTTAACTTAGTAATGGCAATCTCTGGTATTTCTGGTTGTTCTTGTAACTCCAAAATGTGTGGTTGTTAAGGAGAAAGAGGAGGGAGTCCCAGATAAGAACCATGGGGATGCCTTCAGATGTGGAGGAGGATAGGGAGGGTTTGGGAGGCTGGTTCAGGCATGAGAGGCTGGCAGGGAAAATTGAAAATGGTGATTAGTTGATTGTGCTTCTCTGCAATGTCATAATGATGACCCCAGCACCCAGATTGTGAACACATGATCCCAGGGGTGCTGCAATTGCTGAAACCTCAAAGACCAGCATTACATCAATATTTTCTAGGCTGCTGTAATGTTGAACATAGTTGAGGACTACCTGTATATATGTTTGTATATATAATCCATTGCAGATTGAAGTTTTGTTCATTAAAGGTTATGGATTGTAATCTATTATACTGGCCAAATTGGAAGTTGGTTGGTAAAGTTTTTCAATTTTTCTGTCTAGACTAAGAGGGAATGGTTGACCCAAAGTCATCCAACTGGTTTCTATTCCTAAGGTAGGACTAGAACCCAGATCTCTTTGCTCCTAGCCCAGCACCTACCTTAATCACTATCTAGGCTATCATTCATATACACATACAGAGAAAGAGATGAGAGATTTAATGGAAATCAAATCTATTTCATTTTTGCTATTTAAATTGTTTTTGCATGGCAGGTTTATGTTCTGGCAAATATTCCAAGTTTTTAATGAAACATCTAGGCATACATTTTGTTTATTTTTCAAAATGTATAAGGTGCCTAGAGTTCTTGGCTTTTACTTTCTTTTTACAGCAAAATTGTCCCGTGCTTACGTAGCAGCATAGGCTTTTCCTCAAAGCAGCATTTCTTGGAATGTTCAAATAAACTTGATTTAAATTGAATTAAAACTAGCAATAAATTAATTTTAGTTTTTGCTCTGGCTGTGGTTATTTCTCCATCAGTCCAAAGCCAAGTGGCTCTAAATCAGAAAAGAATGTTTGGTCTCTTCTCTAAAACATGCTATTATTATAGGAGTCTAATATATAGATCTACCATAGTTGGTTAAAGGAAGATTTTTACTCTGTAGAACATGGGTGTCAAACTCACACCATCATGGTGGCGTCACGTGATGTATCAGGACTTTTTTCTCCTTTGCTAAACTGGGCATGGGCATGACATATCTAATCTGCGGGCCAGGAGTTTGACAGCCCTGCTCTAGAATCTCATAGTTATTAAGAAGCTGTGTGGGAGATGAAGGTATATTCTATGACTATATTAGTGTTGACACAAAAAGTTCCTTTTCCTTTAAAGAAAGTAATAAGAGAACTGGTGGGATCACTTTAGAAGTCATTCCAGGAGAGAAACCCAACACCTACTAAAAACTATGTCTATTCTAAAGTTGCTGAATTAAAGCCCTCAATGTCCCTCCCCATTTGCCATGCTTGCTGAAGAACCAATATACTGAAATGGTTAAAGAATTGGATCAGGACCAGGAAAACTCACAGGAACCTCAACCACCCTGCAAGACTGTTGTTGTGAAGAATGTATATACTGTATGTATGTATGTATTTGCACCTATGCTAGGATGTTGAGATTAAAGGCAACAAAATTGCTTCCATTTTTCAAAAATGTACCATGTGACAATGACAAGCCTTTGGTACACTACAATAATTTTGTATAATGAAAAGAGACTTGAATTGATAGCTACAAAAAGTATTGTTAGAATAGTGTTTAGCAGGACAGTAACTTCAAATGTAAATGATAACCTCAGTGAACGGATGCTACATTTCCTTCTTTATATCACATAAACCTGCCTGAATGATTTAATGAAGCTTTGCTGGCATAAATGGTTATTAATAAACCATACACAGCAGTGACAGCTGGTTATAGTTGCCAAACCCCTGAAAAGCAAGCAAGATTTGTGGTCAGCATTCCTCACACACTTAATGAGAGACAGCTTCTATCCCATCGAGTTTGGCTGAAAGCTGATGCACCAAAGCTGACTCTAGAGTTTCATCTCTTTCCAAGTAATTTTAATCCTGGTCCCTTAATTTATGACGAGCTTCAATCAAAGAGCAGAAAGTGGTGGCAAGATGTAAAAGCAGACAGGAAAGGGGGCAAGATTTTCTCTTTTCATATCCTACTTGTTAAAAAAAAAAAGTAAAGTAATTTCCTATTTCTCCATGTGGGTCCTTTAACATTCCAGTTCAGGGGCACTGCAATGGCTTATTGAAAAAAGATGTATTAGTATTTCAGTCTATTTGTTTTCTTTTGCAACCTGGGGGTTTCAGATGTAGAAATGCAATGCAGTTCCTGACAGCTGTCCTTCTATTTCACTTCCACATTCTCTGCTCACAAGAATCATAAGCAAAAACTTTAAAAATAACTCTTTGAGTGGAGGCAATTGCAGAGTTGTTGGGCCTTTATTTATTGTTTTGATTTATTTCCTTTTGACTCCAGCAAATATGCAGAACATACCCATTTCTTAGTTAACCTGAAACACTAACTAAAAGGTCAACTCTACGTATTATTAGGGCTGTTCATTAAAGGTAATAAATACCTCAGGAAGACAATTCTGGAGGGCAGGGAAGGAGGAGCTGTAGCGAAGAGTTGGAAGACAGAGTTGGGTACCCTCGTATGACTTTATACCCCCAAAGTAAAAAAAAAAAGTGCCTTCCCTGAAGAGACTGCTCTGCTACCATTGCTGAAATAAAACTCAACTTTCCACTTAGTTGGCTAATGTACACAGAAATCAGGATGATTACAAGGTCTTATCCTTTGCTTCAGAAGGCCCTAGGTTTGGAGGCTGGCCCTGATTAAATACAAAACTCTAATCTGGTTGTAAGTCTAGTTGCCAAACTTCCTGAAACTAGTCTCATCTGCAAAAGATAAGCATGAAAATGAAACACTTCTCCGTAGCAGAGATGAAAGTGCTAATTCTTATTTGAAAAGTCTGCCCAGCAGATTAAATTCCTGAAAGGTTAGAGGACATTGAAATGGCCTGGTATTTCCTTTGAATCTGAGCACTGGCTGCAGCCCTGCAAAAAAAGTGACTGTGAAATTTCAGAGATCTTATTAATATAATGTAAAATGCTTAAGCAAGTATGTGGTAATATTTGAGTGAGCTATACATAGCAAACAGTGGGACTGTTATATTTTTCAGTCAGATCTGATTTGGACATTCACTGCCAACATAACCAAAAGTTATTCTTGATGTTTGTCACATCCTTCCTGTGTGGTAAATGGAAAGGAAGTGTTGCTGCTTGAAATTTAAT
The DNA here is from genome assembly GCA_032468035.1 of Aparallactus werneri. Classification (NCBI taxonomy): domain Eukaryota; kingdom Metazoa; phylum Chordata; class Lepidosauria; order Squamata; family Lamprophiidae; genus Aparallactus; species Aparallactus werneri. Next base: position 31,549 of record JANHFQ010007863.1, on the reverse strand, counting down.
TGTTAGGAAACCCTCCCTGCCATGGTTCTTAGGACTTACCTGAGCAAAATCCTCCCTCTGAGAATCAGCTTTCCAACTATGCCCTATGCCCTAGTAGGAACAAAAAGTTTAATTTAATTGCAGATGTGCTGGATGTCATATTTTGCAACATTATTTCTCTGTCGGAAACTTCCTGCCTGTAATCACAGGGGAGATTTAGCTTTTTCTTGGCTACACTAATTAAATGATTAGGTAAGAAAAATGTAAACGCTCACAGTTTCATCCTTTCCACAGAAGTGGCTCCCTCCAGCATATTATCACATCATCCCCAATTTTCATTACTCATAAGATGTAATCTGGCTCCAGGTGGTGAGGTGGCCCCATGGGGGCGCTCAGTATTCAGTTGGAAAAACTCCCTTCTCTTTCTTCCATCCAGATGACAGCCACTGCTGTCAGGCCCTTGCAGAGTAGTGCAGTTTTAAGTGCTATACCCCCCATTGACAGTCAATAGAAATGCAATATTTGACACCAAGCAGAATAGCCACCTGTACACTTTAAGTATCTTTAAAAGTACCCAGAGCATGAAGGGTTGCAGGGCAGTTGAATATAATTTCCCCAGGCAGCCATAAACCCTTTGGAGATTTACATAAACAATGATAGAAGAATAAATTATTTTAGGGGAGCACAGCAAATGCAGCGATCCACAAAGAACTCTGGCCAAGACTGTTTCTTGAACCTTGGTAGACTCTCTTTAGTCAAAGAGGAGCCAAACATCTCACAAAGAGTTGTATACTAACTCTGGAGCAGGCAGAAATGCACCAAATGAGCAAATGCCTCATATAAGAAGGGGGTTTTTTTGTCATCAAATTGCTTCCAGAAGGACTAAGAAGTAAATTACATTTTGTTCAATGGCTCTGGTAACTCTTCTAAGATTGTTCTCTTAGTCTTGCCATATGAATTTTGCAGATTTTTTTTATGCTTGGCAATGGAAACATAGGCTAGATTCCCATATTGAACTAATGTGGCTTGGTCTGTCATTTAATGAATAAGCCATCATTTGTGGTGGCCTCACAACTTTAAACTATCAACCACAAATTACAAACAATGGTGCATACTTAATATTTTATACAATATTACTAAGTCAAAATTTAAAAAAATATTCTAGCCTACAGGGCACCTTACAGGGTGGAGGGAGGATGATACAATCACATAACTGAAGTCCACCATATTGAATCTGCTTTAACCTTGCATACTCATACAAACAGGCAATGGGTCAATTGCATAGTCATACTTGCCATCTTAATTACCCCACTATTATGACAGATCCCTTTGATGACATAGTAGCCACCCCACAAAGCAAATAGTAGTATGGTCTATTTCAGGCTGAGAAACCCATGGGTCACATGGCCTCCCAATAACTATAGAATGCCCCCAGAACATCTCTACATAGGGATTTTTTTACCTACATGTCATTTTTCAGCCCCCCTCCTAAACTAATGGGCAAAGTAGAATATTTTGAGAAGCAATATTCATTTTTGAGCAAACTATTATTATCCTGAGAATTGATCCAATTCTCCTATTAGGCAAGTACAGTATTTATACAGTATTTATTTGTTGCACTTATGTCTTCTTTTGTTTCGGTTGCCTCTCTAGCTGTAGTTAGAGCCAAAACATCCAAAACTGGACTAAATAAGCAAAGAATCACTATATTCCCACAAGTTTAATGAGTCTTCTTTATAACTAGCTAGAACCCTAGCTGTAATTTTGTGTTTTGCTTTAGATATGCCTTTAATCCAAATTGCTGTTAGCTTTTGGCATCAGTCACTGATTGTGGTTTCTTTCATTCTTTCATTCTTTCATTCTTTCTAGACAGTATTCACCATACCCTGGCACATTTTCTGCATCCATGTTTGTTTGTTTTTTAAGTAGCCAGATTGATTGCACTACATCCTTTTTGAAAGCGGAACATCAATCAGACATATAATCATGTGGAAATTGGGCTGGGATATTTGGGATGATTGTAGAAGAAATGAACTTGCATGCATTCAAGAACTAAAGACAGATCTGCCTATTGAAAAGCTGTGCACCAGCTGAGTCTGCTACTGCTGTATTCACAAAGAGCAGAGCAGATTGTGATGGCAACGCTTCCATTCTAGCGATGATGGCAAATGGAGATTTTTCAAGTTTTATGTTGAACTAAATTTTATTTAGCAATTTTGGGCCAGTTTTCCAAACACCATTGTTTATCTCATGAGAGTGCTGTCCTAGATAGCAAGCAAGCCATCAGAAGGAAGAACTCTTATTATCCTTTGGTTTCACATAGCAGATACTGAGTGTTTGCAATGTCAAAATCATTCACCATCCACCTTTCCTTTGCCAAGCAGCTTCTGAAGATTGGTACGTCTGTAGGAACCTAAGCCATATAACTTCTCTCTGATACCTCTGCAACATGGGCTTTCTTTCTTTTCATAATTTAGTTTAGGAACTAAAGAGAAAAAATAAGGATTTCTCAGAATGAGTACATTTTAGAACCCTTACAGAAACTGCTCATGGTGTGTCTTAACTGGTGGTCCAAGCATATTATTACTGGCTATTTAAATATATTCTGACTCACAGTTTTGGTTTTCTAAGCAAACTTGCCCAAGGAAGAGCAGACTGGTCAATTATCTGTCTGTGTGTGTGACAGAAAGATGGAATAAGCTATGTCAACAAAACAATTATGAAAAAGTCTTCCATCTTACTCAGCTCCTGCTTACTTATTATTTTATTTGATAACTTAACTACATAAAATAAAAGGGGAAATTCTGCCTAGTTGGGAATCTGGTTTGTTTCAATCTGTGAGTAAAACAAAATGCCCCAGAAGAAGTTGGCATTTTAATATGTGTTATTCACTCTCACTGTTCCAATTAGTCTAAAAAATAAGGGAGAAAAAACCTTATTCTTAAAAGAAATTATCAGTTTCCCCAACTTGGTTCAAGAGTTAAAACCTTTGGGATTTCCCTACTATTTTTAAGCAATTTACTTCTTCAAAAACAAATCTCTCACTTCCTCTTCCAATGGGGCGGGGAGTAGGGAAATTACTGCTACATGCTTGGTTCTGCAATATGAGGGGGAAGAAATTCAACTCATGCAAAAAAAAACCCCAAAAACCCAAAACCTGTCAGCCTATCAGTGAAATTAAAATGAAAAAAGAGTATTTCTTAGAAATGACTGTTAGTTGGTCCTCAGCAAGGTTTCCCCCCAATGTCAGATTAACTTTGGAATTACCCCAGGTTCTTCCAACAGCTGTTTGAAGAACTCTTCCCTGATTTAGGGCTGTGTAAATGTATTGCTTTACATCTCTCAGGATTTACCGACATCATGGCCATATTGGAAGGGCATTAGGTTGTGGAAGACTGTTGAGATGCCTCCAACCAAGCATCTGTTCAAATTTTCCACCTGCAGTTTGATTTAAAAAAAAGGAGACAGGAGAATAGCTGCAATCAGCATATTCATTATACCTCACTTTGTGAGTGATTTTACCCCCAGCAGATTTCTAAGAGCTGTGGCAAAGAATGAGAATTTCTCAGATCTACATGAGAAATTATCATTGCTTTCCATTTTGTCCTCAGAAGAAGAAAAAAAGGTCAGACCAAGCCAAACTCCTGGTTATTTCATGGATAGGTGTTTCATATAATTTTCGTACAATTGCCTTTTTCCAGAACTTTTTTTTCATTTAGTTTATATTTTTGGGATATCCTGCTAATTCACTGTAGAAGTACTAACCAGGTCTGGCTCTGCTTAGCTTTTCAAAATCAGCCAATGTCAACTAAATGTAGTATGATATATTATAAAAATCATTTCTAAAATGTTTTCCATACTAAACATTTTTAAAAATATTTTTAAAAAAATTTGTGGAGATGACATTTGATAGCTTTATAGAACTTTTATTTTTAAGTGAGATTGTATTATAGTAAATCCAGATTATTTCAAACACTCAAAAAAAATAGGTAACAGTTTGGCATTGCTCATCATTAGTTCTGGCAATGTTTAATGCATTATTTGGCAGATCTTTTTGAATTCCACTGTTTTGCCTCACCGGTTCCCCCCTTCCCACCAATGGCAATGAAGAGCCTCACCAACTGAGTATTCCTTTGCAGGAAAAAAAAAGTCTTAGCTGCTGTTGTTAGCATAATTGACCACAGTAATTATAGAGAAAGCTATTTGTATGTTATTTATAATTCTGCTGGATAGCTTGTCTTGGCAATGCTTAAATTTTAAACTGTAATGCTTAAACTTTAATCCACAAGGAATATGTTTTCAAAAGCATGTATTGAAAATTATGGGGTATTTGGGAGGCGGACGATCCTTGTGGTCATTCACGTGTCCCATAAATGATGCAGTCTTCAGGTTGCTCTTAGGGCTCTCAGTCACTGTGTATCACATGTACTGTATGTTGACAGGCAGCACACAGAGACAACCTAGACAAGTATAATATGATCTGACCAACATTGCCCAATCAATACACCTTAGCAATGACCTGGATGGATTATATCCAAGGGTGAAGGTGAGAAGGTCATTCAAGATGTCAACAAGGCCATCTGGGAAGCTTGCATGTAGACCCCCTCAGCTCATTAATAGACTTAAGGCTATATCCAACTGTCATATGGTAAGAATTTTGGTTGCCATATCAACCTAGAGCAAATTCAAACCAGTGACCTAGGGCTGAAAGACCCCATATCATATTGCCAACCCCCTGGGCCTTTCAGCCTTTGCCATTTTGTAGCTTTTAGTGCTTGGATAGGAATTCATGCAAGAGACTAAGAAAATTAAAGCTGTCTGCTTCTCTAGTAGAAGAGAAGCAGATCTTTCCTGGAGGTAGAGTCATTTAGAATGACATATGGAACTTGTCAAGTTTCTGATCTTGTTTTCTGCATTTCACAGTGGAACAGTCTTCTAATCCTCAGTTGGGAGATGAGACTAACATTTATTCTCTCTGCTGGTCATTTTAAAAAAGCAATATTTTGATTTAAGTTAAAATAAGTTAACATCTTATATTTAAGTAGATTTGATGATTCCAAAGAATAGGAGATATAAATTGTGCATAATTTATCCACAATGAAAATGTTGAACAGCACAATATTATGAAGGTTTAATCATGAGTAAATCATGAGTCAATTAATGGGATTTATTCAGAGATGAATCCCATGGAAAAGCATTTGCCTCATGCTGTAACTTTTGCAAGCAATTTTTGGATTCATAGAAATGAACCCTTCCGATTTTTAAGCAGTGGTGATGCTGACCAGACTGATGTTGTTTCCAGAAGTAGAGTAAGTCAACCTGCAGTAGATAATCTTCCCTAACTGTTTCAAGACATTCAAGACAGCTGTTTGGAATGGTATAGGGTCTCTTGCTTGTGCAGGTAGTTGGACTAGAAGATCTCTAAGCTCCCTTCCAACCCTATTTTTCTATGTTCTCGACTTGCTATGATCTACTATGAAATTCTCTTATACTTTGTTTTTGCTACTCAACTCACCATAGGAATTGTGTGAAGTTTCTTTTTCTTCTCACCTCACCACATGCTCGCTGAAAAATGTCATTAATATTGAGTTGAATCTAAACCAAGCTGATAAATGTTCCTCTATCACTGGTATCAGGTTCAAGCAACAAAGGGATTCACATTTCACAAGATAAAATTTTTCATTACTTACTGCAGCTGCTGCCCTTATACTATGAAGTGTAGCTTTTACAATTGTCCCTTCTGTGCCATTTAAAAATGTACCAATATTTGTTTTGCATCTCAGCATGTTTTTTCTCAGTCAGAACTGGGAAAGCAGCAAGGGTTTTTCCAAGGGAAGCTGATACAAAATAAAGGCTAAGAAAAATATTTGGATGAATTAACTTTTAATATCTTCTATGGGTAGGAATTCTCCTTGAATTTCATAGGTTGTTTGATTGTCTTTCCCATGACTTAGACTAAATAAAGTGGAGAAATCTGATTAATCCTTCCCATTGAAATAATGACTTCCATTGGAAGTATCAGAAGGGGAGGATAGTCTGAATTAATTAGTAAATTAATGGAACTGTTTGGCTTCCAGTTTTCCAACTGGGGAATCTGTTGGTTTTCCATGAAGCGTGGGGAATGAAGCACATCAAGGGATACCTAGAGAGTAACTGGCATACAATGACTAATAAATCTGACTGAATATGCATAAAAACCCATCCTTGGACCTACATTATGGTGATAAGGATGGTAAAACTTTGTTCTCTGATCAACAGATTACCATCCAGTAGGCCTTTTAAAAATGATCCAGGCTGTTAGAGAAGGACAGGGAGAAGGAATATCTATGGAGTCACTATGAAGAATTTTCTAGGCATCTGGAGGATAAAGTTGCCGAGATCCACTTAAGGATTGAAGACCTATCTAGATAGGTCTTGAGAGAGTTATTGAAACATTTAATGTTATTTACACAATTTGCATGACTGTTTGTCTCCCAAAAGTGAATCTAGGCAACAAATAAATAAATATAAGACAGAGCATGGCAGACATTGTAGGTATGTGGCTGATTTTGTGTGTATGTGCCTTAAAGGCATCCACGCACCCATACCAATCACGCCCAAACTTTACACATACTTATTTTAATCTCCGGAGATGAGTACTGGGGGGTCAGTAACTTTTTGGGGGGACTGCGCCCCAGAAAATGGCTTCCAAAGTGCAGACTCCCATCCAAAAACAACCACTATACACCTCTGCATCTGCACCATGCATGCATCATGCATGCGCCAGCACGATAGCTGGGGACAGGGGTGGAGCAGGCCATGCAGATGCAGGCAGTGAGAAGGCAGCAGGACCACATGGAGGAGGCTGCACCAGGACAATGGCTGGGGACACAGACAGAGCAAGGATGAGATAAAGCCAGCTGACCCCAAGCAGCCATGGGGGAGGGAGCGTGGGAAGGCAGTGGCAGCAGGGATGGAAGCAGCGAGGAGGCAGCAAGACCACATGGAGGAGGTTGTGCCGCGATGATAGCTGGGAACAGGGCTGGAGCAGGGAAGAGGTAAGGCTAGCTGCAGTGGTGGGATTCAAAAATTTCCGCTACCCACTCTGTGGGCGTGGCTTGGTGGGTGTGGCTATGCTGTCGGCCAATCAGAGGTAGTATTTGCCGGGACCGGCCAATCGGAGGTGGTATTTTCCGGTTCTCAAAATTATCGCTACCGGTTCTCGGGAACCTGTCGGAACTGGCTGAATCCTACCTCTGGCTGGCTGGCCCTGAGCTGCCATGGGGGAGGGAGCACTGGGGTGGGGATGGAGCATCAACAGAGACGGAGGTGCCAAGGAGGCAGTGGTACCAAATGGAGGAGGCTGCACTGACACGGTGGCTGGGCACAGGGATGGAGCAGGCCGTGCGGATGGATGTGGCGATGAGGCAGCGGCACCACCTGGAGGAGGCTGCGCTGGGACGATGGCTGGGCACATGGATGGGGCAAGGAGGAGGTGAGGCTGGTTGGGCCTCAGCAGCCATGGGGGAGGGAGCTCTGGGGGTGGAGTATAGCCAGGCGAAGCCGGGTAGCCAGTTAGTAATGTGTAAAAAGAATAATTTAGCAACAAATTGCTAAAAGCTGAAAACTCAACCCAACTCAAAAAACAACCCCATCAGTTTTAACCAACATGATCCAGAGATAGTTGAAGCTTCATGTTATGAGGTTTTATGGAATGAGTTCTGAGGAAGTGGGATGATGGAGTACATTACAACATCAGCCCCATTAAATGACCTACAGTGGGACTGCTGCTATTAAAGTGAAGCAGCAAGCACAAGCTTTCCATTGAGGACAACTGCCTGTTAACTCCCAGGATCTGTGCCTTAATTTGTGAACCTGTACCAGTTGATGAATCTGTTACCAACTCCAATCCACAGACTCCACCTCACTATTCTTCTGCCTGCCACTTTGATTTGAAACTGTTCAGACTTGCTGGATTTTGGTGGGAAACTTGTCTCTATACTGCAAGTGCATGTGTTTGCAAGCCTCATTTAATAAAGAGAACAAAACGATCCCTTCACATTTTTGTTTGCACTTTATCTGGGACAGGACAGTGGATTATGATTACAGTTACTCCATAACTCCCCTTTATGGATCGCTGCCTTGCCGTGGCAAAGGAGCTTGTGTAGTTCAATGA
>JANHFQ010007862.1:93251-104074 GCA_032468035.1 Aparallactus werneri | reverse complement strand
GACAACGCTGGCTCTTTGGCTTTGAAACGGAGATGAGCACCGCCCCCTAGAGTCGGAAACGACTAGCATATATGTGCGAGGGAACCTTTACCTTTACCTTACTGCATTATAACCACTGTATCATCATGGTTCTTTCTGCTCAGGCTTAAAATCATGGTGAGTCTAAGTATGGTAGCCCATGTTTATCCATTCTTTATGTCTTAACTATGACATTCAAATTTTGTACCAAAATATTATTTGCATCCTGACAAGAACATTTGTTTCCACACTTCAACACTTAAAAGCTATTTAGAGTGAAAATTTCCTAATCTATATTCTATCACATTCTTGAATTGTTCTCATCTATTCCAGACTGTCATAGATAATTAGTAATACAGATGTATGGAATGGTTCCACAAGTCCATTGAGCACAATGATCTCAGCATCCCTTGATCTGTGTCATTCAGGACCATAACAATGAGAAAGTGTGATGAAGGATGATTAATGAACTACATGATTATATAATACAGGCACAGGACAGACTGCAATGACCCATATGGACAAAATGTTAAGCTTAGACTGTGTAGAAAGATGAGAATACAAGATAAAGACACCAAACTATATATTTTAAACGTTCTTCTCCAGCTAGCAAAGAAAAGAAATACAATTCCATTTTAGCATTCCACATAAGAATACAATTACAATGATGTGAGACCAAGGCATTTGTGACAAGCTTCACTTTAAAAAAATACAATTTTAATTTTTCAAAAAAAAATTCTGAAATTAAATGGATGAGAATTGTTTATATTAATCTGATAAGTGGAAGGAATATTCCTATAAATTATTCTTGTGTCTTAAATTGGATTCAGACTCTTCTAAATGCTTCTTTCAAAGAAATTAGTAGAAGATAACAATAAAATATGGCAACATTTTTTTTACCTCAATTAGAATGCTCTTGATGACATGACCAATGTCCCGTCTCCATTCAGGAATATCTGGATTGTAGTCATCCAGATTTGGAGAAAACGAAAGCCGTAAAGACTGAAAATGCTCTAGAAGGAAGAAAAAGAAAGAGTAAAATGGAAAGGAAAAAAAAACAGAAAATCGCAGGCTATTAAATTGTGCTCACATTAAAATAGTATACACTTAGGCAAAGAGGAGGACATTGATATATTAAATTCTAACTAATAAACCCCCCAAAATATCTATCAATGCTGAATTTGGACTTCTTGAGGCCCTAAGCCCCTTGTTAAAAAGTTACACGGTACCACTGTATGGATACCAAAAGACAATCTTGGATCATCACAAAAAAATTGAAAACATATGTTTTGCCTTTTAATTATTTAATAGCGTACTTAAAGTGGAAAATACAAATTATTTTCAAATGAATGCATTTAATTACATATTTATCATTTCCCTGGCTGGATTTCTTTCATAAATAATGATATAGTCTGATTAAGTGTAATTTAAAAAATATTTTTAACATACAGACCAACAATGCTGATAAAATAGATAACCAGTCACTTTTATTAACATAAGCAAAATGAACTTGTTTTCATAATAAGAAAACTGATATTGTAAACTTTTGTGAGGCCCTGCAGATTGTGAAGCCCTATAATATAGTAAGTTTAGCTTATGCCTAAATCACCAACTAAAGAGCTTTTTGCATGATTCCAAAGATGCAATATGGTTCTTCTCATTATTTCTGAATTAGTTACATGGAATTCAACTACAAACATTTCATGGAGTTCAACTACAAACAATTCATGAACATACAAAGTTCATGAAAGAACTTTGGCATATTTTAAAGGATTATATATTGAAAGATATCAAAGGTATCTTTTTAAAGTACAGGAAGTCATCAACTTAAAATCATAACTGAGTCCAAAATTTCTCTTGCTGAATAAGATATTGAATGAATTTTGTCTTATTCTTATGGCTTTTCTTGCCACGATTGTTAAGTGAATCTGGCTTCCCTGTTGACTTTGCTTATCAGAAGGTTACAATGGTGACCACACGACTCTGTGACACTGCAACATCATAAATAGGAATCAGCTGAATTTGGATCAACTGCTATGGTTGTAAGTCACTTTTTCAGTGCTATTATAACTTTGAACGGTCACTAACTGAACTATTGTAAATCTAGGACTATTTATATTGCAATGTTCCGTATAATCTGAGGAAGAAAGAGGAATTTGCTATAGAAAAAGCTCCTAAATGTTCATTTTCCCACTGCACTTAATAAACTGTAATGCTGTAATAGTACATTTTAGAGAGTTAAGGCATTTAAAAGGTCTGCAGACATAACAAATAACCAATGATTTATGCACTGAATTTAAAGTGTTTTCTGCATAAATCCCACTGATTAAACCAATTTCAACCTTGCACTGACCCAAAACAATTTCTAAATGAAGATAAATCTGATTGATAATCAGCTGATTAAGTGTTAGTGCTCTATGAACCAAGTTACTAGAGAGACTTAAAAAAAGAATCTAGACAAAGTCTGCATTTACATGTCTTCAAACACATATGGTAGTTTGGTATATTTGTGTGTTTTCTTCAGTATTTCTCCAAATACAGACAGCTTGTAAAGCAATTAGATTGTTTGCATTTCGAAAGGATTCAAATGAAACACTTGAAAACATCTCACCAAATAAGACAAGCAGCATGGCAATTGCTTTAAAGTAGAGCTGTAAAGAATGAGCAAACTAAGTGGGGATTTAAGAGAAGTAATATTTTATTTATTTATTTAATCAAATTTATACCCCGCCCCTCTCCGAAGACTCGGGGCGGCTGGAAAGCACTATGAAGCGGTATATAAGTATTATTATTATTATTATTATTATTATTATTATTATTATTATTATTATTATTATTATTATTATTTTCAAGAAGACAGTAATTGATCTTTCTGCAAATTTCCTATAGCCTTAAACAAAATTGCTACATCATATACCGATTAATAAAAGCAAATATCTGGATGATTTTATCATGAAACTTAATAATTCGGCTAATATCAATGTTCTAGTTACTGCTTTTGCCTTATGTCTTTAAAAGAATGATAATATTTACTCACTTTCAATGAATCAAAGCAGGCGATTACGCGTCCATTTTCAACTTGGCAGCTTTTCGATGGATGTGCAAATTTACATTCCGTATCTGGTCGTGAGCAAGTCCCTCTTTGGAACTCTCGACATACTTCCAGTGTTAGCCATTTTGTGTCCCGGATTGGTGTGACACTTACAGCCATGTTTAGATTTTACAGGTAGTTAAAATTGTCAATGAAATGAACAAATTAAAAAAGGCCAAACTGATAAGACTGGAAATGATGAAAAATGTCACCTCCAAAATATTTCCCCAGTTCCCGAGCCCAATGGTAAAAGATGTAAAATTGTGTTGTTGCGACAGCAAGGAAGGTATATTCCCTCTAGAAAGTCACAGCATGAAACTGTCAATCAAAAGGGGGAGGGGGAGGTTAAACTTAGAGAAATGCTAGGATCAAAAGTAAGAGGAGCATTTAAAATGTGTGCCTTCGAACTAGCCTTGTGCTCTCAGTAACCCATTCTGAATGCCGATTTGGAGCCCCAAACGCAAGCAGCAAAAAAACGTGGCAGACCCTCGGACACAGAATTTTTCAAGCTGCTCTCAGGAAAAGTTGTCTCCACACACAGCTGAATCTGCAATAATGATTTGTTCTTAATTTTTGGTGTGGTGCAATTGGTAATGATTAGTTTGGCACAGGCAGATGCAGCAGTTTAGAGCAACAAATCAAGAAACCGGTTTGGATCTTTTTTTTTCCCCTCTCAGATTCCCCCCCTCTTTTTTTTTTTTCTTTTCCTGGCAGAAGACTGCTCACTTTTCCAGCAAACTTTTATTTCTGTAAGATTAACTAAAGCAGCCTAGGGCAATGCCTGATGCTTAGAAGGGAGGGATGGCTGGGCGAGAGGTGAGGGTGGATGTGGTGTCGTCGCAGTCTAGCTGGCAGCAAGCAAGGCAAAAGCAGAGACTGCTCTAGAAGCGATTCCAAGCAGCAGAGACGTCAGGAAAGGCACTTCTTAGTACCAACCTGTAGAAAAAACAGATAGGTTAAAATTTACCAAGCAGCATTTCACTGATGTCTCACAGCATAATCACGTTGCCATGTGCTCCTTCAGTCTACTACTTTACAGCAAGATACTCTTTTCCGTTTCCAATAAAATACTTACAGTATAGCATATTGCAGCCAGCCATCACAGATTTATTAAAAAGGGGCCGTTTTCCCCTTCTGAAGCAAGGCATGATAGAGAGATAACCAATCACAGATAGGGTTGCAGCAATAATCTGGGCAGGAAGCCAATAATGTAGGCTGTCTTATGAAAGGTCGCGCCTGTCAGACATTCATTACTATGCTGTAAGCAGAGAAAATGTCCATCGGATGCTACTTATTCGCTTGCAAGAGGATGACCATGTGCGGGCTTTCCATTTACCCAACATGCAGTTAGAGGATTAAACCATGTTAGTTTTTAAATAGCTTCCAACAAGAGCCCAAGTTCTTGTAGCATCCAGAGAGAGAGAGAGAGAGAGAGAGAGAGGGGAATGGAAAGAAAGATCCGGCTGAGGGACTAGCAAGCTTCGTCCTGGCAGTTCCGTTTTAGATTGCTTTCCCTCTGCTTTGCAACGAGCAAGATCGGCAGGCACAGAGCACGCCTACTGTATCTGACAGATGAATATAAAAGGAAGAGGGGAGTTCAGAAATGGTACAGTCTCCTGACCTATCCCATTCACTTCCTTCGAAAGCTCAAGTCCTGCCTCTTTTTTCCAGAGAAGGCAGCACTTTTTTCAAGTGCTAGAGAACTATTCTCTTCAGTAAGCAGAGGCGCCGACAACAGCACCGAGGCCGGTTACCTGGGAACAAATAAACACCTTCCCCACCACCCTAGGCAAAAGCCTGGCTTTAGCAAGAGGAGGTGGCCACAGGAAACCTGGCAACGCAGAGACAAGCCTGTATCTGGGACTAAAATAACCTCATACATGAAGCTGACAGTCTACTTTGAACCACAGGAGAGGATTTCAGATCAACATTGTCAGCAACAGCAGCAGCAGCAAATGCCAGCAAAGCTTCCTAAATCGCAGCAGAACCCATAGCTTTGCTCTTGTTGGCTTAAAATGGCTTCTATTTAGGGAGCAGTTCACTCTGTATTTTTTTAATAGGGCACTGATTGACCAGCAGGGAGGGGACAAGTGAAGAAAAAGTTGATGATCGTTATTATTATTCAGAGTGACCAAGAATTGAGATATTTCTTGACCTTTGGGGGAAAGAACAGCCATTGTAAATTTTATAAACCCAATTAATTTGAAGGGCATCCAGAACATTTAGTTTTTATTTGTTTGTTTGGTTAACTGGAGAAACCCTGTTCCTTGCGCATTGTCACAATCACTGATACCATGCTTACTCCTCAGGATTCATTGTCCCTCTGAATAAATTCTTTACCCATTCTTTAGATCAAAATATATAAAAGTTGAGAAAAGAGTGGCATAAGGCAGCCCCATGCATGAAAATGCCTTTCTAATCCTCTATCCAAAATTCTAAGTTTCTTTTTGCTGGCCCTTAACATTTTTTTAAAAAAGATCAGCAAATTCAGAACTGTGTTAAACACTGTCATATCTCTCTCTTACAACAATCAATGGAGAACTAACAGTATGGCCGTACTCTTTTCTTTCTGCTGCATTTTTAAAGTCACTTTAAAGTCATTTTAAAGTCACTAAATGAACTGTTGTAAATTGAGGACTACCTGTACTTAAATTTTATCTTTCTGGGTTAATCATGCTCATTCCCTGATAAATGAGCATCAGACTGACTCTTCAATAAGGAGAAATCCAAAGTATAAACATATGCAAAGGCTGTTGGTTCTAAAACGTTTTCACATCTACCCTTCGTTGTACCAAGAGACATGGAGAGTGCCATTGTGTCTTTTTTTACTTGTATAGTATCAATGTAGCCACAAAGGAGAGAAAAATACAATGAACCTGTCTTGTTATATCAATTGAATTCGGTCTACCAAAAAAGAGAGCTTTTTCCAAATTATATGAAGTCAAAATATACTACAATCATTAAATTCTGGGCCCACGGGTAGGGCCTTCTCTGTGGGTGCCCCCACCTTGTGGAATGAACTCCCTCCGAGCCTCCGTACTGCTCCTGACGTCCGCACCTTCCGCAAGGAACTAAAAACTTACTTGTTTGAGGTGGCCGGTTTGGCTTAGGGGGTTTATAAAACAAATTTTAATTTTAATAAGTTTTAATTCAGGGTTTCTTTAATTCTTTTTTAAACTGTATTTTGTATGTTTTTATGCTACCCTGGAAGCCGCCCCGAGTCCCAGGAGAGGGGCGGGGTATAAATTCGTTCAAATAAATAAATAAATAAATTAAAGTCCACTGGCAATATGTGTTTAGTTTTTTAGGGGGGGGGAACTTGAATTATTTTTCTAAATAATTCAAGGAGGCAAACATATCTAATACTCATTCCTCTCCTATTTTTCCATAACAACAACCCTGTGAGATGAGTTTGGCAGAAAGAGCGTGACTAGCCCAAAGTCACGCAGCCAGTTTTCATGCCTAAGGACACAGTACCTGGTTTCTTGTGTAGTGTCTATTCAGTTAAAATGTTCTTTAGAAGAGTTAGGTTCTCTTATTTTGGATCAGGACTAAAATACTTCAAACGCCCTTCCAGATCTATTCTGATTCTGAAATTTCAATATGTAAGCTGTAAGTTAACAGGATGACAATTTCTGACTATTCATTAGAAAGTCTGCTGCTGTTAAAATCATTTGTTTATCCTCCAGATAACACTGATATAGATGTTACAGGTCTGTCTAGTGGCTTTTCCAGAAATTAATCCTCCAACTAGAAATTGTTTATGGTTTTCCAGGGGGTGTTTGCCTCTAAAAAATCAATTTAATCTGGAACACAGTGTACAGCAATGACCAGAATTATGTGGTACAGATGTTCCATTCTGGTGTTTTGGAAAACAACAGATTTTATTCATCCTCACCATAAAATGTGTAATGTGTCACTTGCCAAAAAAAAATTAGAGAGAATTTTGTTGAAAAAGTACATCTATATTTTAATACTGCTATAATGCCACTATCAATAAAGATACTATCAATCAATTATTGACCTTCCACAACATTTTTTTTAAAAAACCTTCAGTACTAGTAACAATGTTTCACATTGGATTTTCTCAACACAAGAAAGAGAAAAAAATAGCATGTATCTGTAACAATTTGGCATACAACTTAAGGACAATTACCATGTGCGTAAGAACACTACAATTCTGAATGCAATAACATTTTATTTGCACTCTAAGTAATAAAATGTATTAATATAAAATTATTTGAACAAAATAAATGGAATTCACCCATGTTAAAATTTAATGAACATAAGACTATAACACAAATGTTCTAAAATAAGTATCTACTCTAGTATACAGCTTCTAAAACAAAACTGAGCATCCAAATTCCAGCACAAAATAGCTATGATTTTTATAATCACAATAAAGGTCCTGTACAACCCATTCCCCTCTACCAATTTTTGCCTGTCATTTTCAGCTTTTTATCTCTAATATTTATGATCCGAGTAGACAATACTTTCTGGATTTGGGCGAACTTTAAGCATTTGGCAACAAATCCATGCAGTTGTTTCATTTGTTTATTTTCATTTGCCAATCTGAACTGAAAAACAGCAATGAGCACTAAGCTGCCCAACTGTGTTTTCATTGTTGCCCTTGTGATTCCCTACCCCCATTCCAAATTTGCCTGGACAAAGTCTAAAAACTCTTGAACTTCAAATATTTAACTGTCATTACTCAGAAATAAGTTCAAGGTTCTATCATCAGGCTGTCCACTCATACTGATGCAACTCTCTAGTGATATACACCATGTTGTATTCTAAGGATATAAATTTAAGAGGTTTGAGAGGATAACAGCATGTTCATTCCCAATTTTGCCTACATCTGCATAAATCAATTCTCAAGTGCTACAATGTTTGGATTATGCCGATACTTTCTATTAACAGAATTATTCCTCTCACTTAAGTGGCATTACTGTTGTTGCAAGTAATAAGAGATTAATAAATATTAACTTGAGAGAGGGTAGCCAGTACAGCAGATATCAAAAGAGAATCTTTAGAAAAAGGCATGAAATTATACTAGAAATATTTCTCAAAGCAAATTTTACAAAGTCATGGTGACTTTTTTATTGATGAATATTCATTACTATTGGATATGAAGATCTGAAAGTACAAAAACAATACTACGTTGTTTTTATTAAATATTTGATCTTTTTCAGTGTCCTACATCACAATATAGGTTAAGAATTTATTGTCATTGTACATATATACTGTATACACATACAACAAAATTCACAGACATCCAAAGACCGTACCCCAACCCACACACATAACAATCTCCAAACACCCCAACCCACACACATAACATTCCCACCTAAAACACAAACATCTGCACAACAGACCAAGTAATACTATCCAACAGCCCACTAATGATGGTCTATATAAAATTTAATCAATAGTACACAATCATAATTTCCTCCCAGTTTTATCTAACAATGTAATTTAAGATCTTCTTGAATCCTAATGATGATGAACCAAGGTAATAACTTTCTTGACTATTAATTTCTACAAAAACTGTAATGGTCTCTGGTCTATGGCTGTTGATCTGATCTTTCTAACAAGAACAGTAAATTATTTTTGTGCTCAATAAAACTAACAAATTTAAACATCTATACAACTCTGTATCAATTAATTTGGAACCAATTTACAATAAAAGAGCCCTCATTTATCCTATTTATCTATAAGCATTTATATTTATATTTTTAATACTCTAAGTTTAGCAGGAGATAGCCCAACTGACTTTTCTGAAGGTTTTAAAAGTTTTTTAAAAATCAGAAGTTACCAAGCTACAAACAGAGCATCAGTTCCTACTAATTACTTTATTAGAGGCAATAACTTTAGGTAACACAAAGATTCTATAGTGAAACTACAAAGCATTCTGGAGAACTTATGCAAATTTTATGTATATTTTATAACTGTCCCCGTGAGACATCCATTTAATAAACAGACCAGTTGTCTCATGCTCTCTAAACCCCAAATGAGTTCTAGCTCAAAATGACTACCTACCCCTGATTTACATATTATTAAGGATAGGTTAGAAATCTTTGTCACAAGCCTGTAAAATTAAAACTCCATTAACAAATGTCACAGGATGCAATATAAAATGGACAGGCTCAGCTGGCAAAAAAATAAATATAAAAGCAATGTGTCACAAACCTTCAACAGAACTAAATGTAAAGGTTGTGGGCTAAGTGTCACAACTGGACTGCAAAGTCTCTGCTGTGGGAATGGCTCAATCCTTTAGATAAAGAACATTTAGTATTTACAGGGCAATCTCCTAAACTCTTCTTAGTTTGTTTAACTATCTATGATGAATGGTGTTACACAGTCAAACTGATCTAAGATACCATTCTGCTCATTCTATTATCTTCAAATAGACAGATATCTCAGCCCTAAGACAACAGGGTTTTAAAGATAACTATCCAGCTTCTAAAATCCACAGAGCAATAAACAAACTAATGCACTTGTGGTTAAGCATAATTTGATTAAATAGTTCACTAACAACTTTGCACCTGCATTCCTAAACAGTTTCAACAGAATTATTAAAGACTACTCTAAGTAAAGCATACTGCAATAATCCAATCAAATGCAAATGAGGTATGTGTTATTATTGCTAGATCTGACATGGTTTGGGGGGGAAAACCAATTAGATTATAGAATTTTAAATTGGATAAGGGGATCCTGGCTATTATCATTGCCCATACATTTGAACACCAACATTATATATAGAAATATTCCAAAACTTCAAAGTTGATTCTTCAAAATGAAAAATAAAAAGAGCTGTGTTCTTAACCAGGAATATTTCTGTCACCTAAATTAATCTTCTACCATCCACTCTATGATTGCTTTGACACTGATTCAGGACAATTGTTAAATGTCATATGCAATTAAATTCCATTTTGAAATTATTACTCAATAAAAATTCATGTAGAGATTATTAGAATAAAGAAACAATTGTGGGTAATAGTACACCTATAATCAACACATTAAGCCACATTTTCAATTAACTGATCTGAAACTGCAAAGTGTTAGGACATTTTGTAATATCATTATTTTATTTTATGAGGCCTCTATGCTGCTCCAATCCTAAATAATTCTGAGTAGCTTGCTTGCAAAGCTAAACACAGTAATAGGATTAAAATATAAGCATCATATACAAGCCAAATACAAACACTCCACACCCTGCAGGAGACATGAAAAAGCCAAAGACAGTTTTCAAAACTCCAAGACAAATTGGGGCTGATTTAATCTTCATTTAAATGCTGTTTCAGAAAAGCTGTGCAGTAACTGAGAAGGCTTTACGGATCCCTGAAGATGACACACCTTAAAATTGTAGGGACAGAGAAACCCTTTTCTTCTTAATAGAACCATGGGGGTGTAGATAGCAGAGTGTAGAAAATGCACTATATGAGATATGGAGGACATTATCCATATCACTCTGGGAATACATGTAGTTAAGTAGAAAACATCATGGCTACTGCTGTGGAGAAATAGGAAAATACTCCAGGGTGAAGCTGTCAGACACAGTGTGATTTACAAGTTCAAATGAAACCCTCCAAACATGCTTGTCAAATGCTTACAATGCCTCTGTTTTGTTTGGGAAGGTTTATAGTTCTAGATATACCTAAGGCAAGAAGCATATTCAGCCTTATAGGCATAACTTCTGGATTATATTTTACAG
>JANHFQ010007862.1:35208-45691 GCA_032468035.1 Aparallactus werneri | reverse complement strand
TCTTTGAGGACATTTCGCTTCTCATCCAAAAAGCTTCTTCAACTCTGAAGAGAGAACTGAAGAAGCTTTTTGAATAATAAGTGAAAAGATTTCAAATAAAAACCAGAAAGTCCATTTGCCGCATGAAAAAACACCTTTGGGATCTTTTTGTTACATATACTGTATCTTTGAAAAGGATTCAAAGTTTTCATGTATATTTCTGTTAACCTTGCATTAGGGCTTAATCTTTAATATAAATCTTTAATTTTAATCTTTAAATAAAAAAGCTAAATTATGGTTGAAGTTGATTTACAAAAAACTATAGATATGACCACATGAATTAATTAATGATGGTTTCTACTATGTGAATGGGGTACTGAAATCCTTGAAAATTACCAAATATATCAGTATCTGAATGAAAACTATGGCTAATCAAGAAAGCTATTGTTCTTCTGTGTGATTCATGTATGCTAAGGAGCTCTCACAACACAACAATCTTTTTATTAGAGTTCTGGGCTACCTATATGTTATTGTATATTAGTCACATATGCACAGTTCCAGTAATTTCAGATGATGAAGAATTTTTACTGCAAGTCTAAATATATATCTCACCTTCTGAATTCTTTTTCATGTACTGTTTGTAACAATCGAAGTTCATTGGGCTTCCCCTCTGAGTTCTGGAACATTCACAGCATTTGCCTGGACTTGTTAGTTGAAACATTTACCCATTTTCTATAATGCATCAAATCTACCAAGTCATCTTCAAACCAGCTCCTGAAGCATTTTCAGAATCACTTAGGACTTTACCGTCTGCAGCACAGCACTCACTGCATCAAAAATTATTTACATTTCTATAATATTTGGGAAATATGAATCACATGGTTGGAATGGCAACAAATAATTACATCACATTGCTTCCCCTCATATTTTTCTCTCAAAATATTTATGAGCAGCTTACAATTCAAACCACAAGAGAGTCGCCGATTAATGTATTTAGTTTCAGTGACAAACCACCACCTAACAGCATAGGATTCTGTAGGGTCATTTTATTCCTGATAGCTAGATGTAGAAGAAAAAAAGATTTTAGGATCTTTCTCTTAAAACACAGAGAGAGAGACAGGATCAGCAGACTGGTTTTTGGAGTACCAGACATCTTTTGGAGAAAGGACACAAAAGCAACTAGTGTAAACTGAGCAAGGTCAATAACCACAGAATGTTGTCTGTGGGAGTAATATGGAATGTGTGGAAGATGACCTGACTGGCTGATAGAATTAATAGAAGTGATCCAAACCACAGCATGGTTAAAATGCTAAAATAATTGAATTATTTTTTAAAAGAAAATCTCATCCTCCTTTTTCAGCCACCAGTGCCACATAGAGGACTGAGGGGCCAAAAGAACAATGTGGAATGAATTAAGTTGGCTATTGAGGCTCCCTGAAGCTCCAGAAAGGCATTTCTAATGATCTAGGTGAAGGTTGGAGGGAAAATTTACTTCACAGAACTTCCTATAGTTGTTTTATTTTAGCTACAAATGAATTTATTTTTAAAAAACTGATTTAAATACACAATCCATTCAATCCTTGAGCCCAGTATGGCCTGTACAGGATCACCCGTCAGCCACCACCAGCCTTCAAAAACTTGCTTCTACCTCTATTTTTCCAATCTCTGCTCTCCCACCCCTTATTCAAGCAGTTAAACACATATGGGAACATTTTCCTGTTCAGAAAGGCTTTAACATATTCTTATAAACATACAGTATTGCTTTTGGCACTTCACCAGATATGTCTAACTATATTTACATTCACAATATTAGTACTATCAGTCAAATGCTAATATGCTGATGGGATAAAAAAAATGTAAAAAAAATTAACGGATACTTCATCATGTTATATTTTAAAACTTGTGGAAAACACAGCCAAAATTTATTCACTCAGAAACAGATAACAGCAAGAAATTAGAGGCAGAAGTGAGCCCACAATTATCTGATAATAAGGGTTAGGATCTCCTGAAAATGCCCTGGAAAAAAAATCAGCGTCTTTCTGAAAAATATTTGACAATTCTCTAAACTCTATGAATAAAAATAAAGTAGAACATTTGGGATGTATCCATAGTTCCTCTTTTGATGCTATTTACTGTTTTTGATACTGTTAGAAATGTAATATACTTGACTTTATAAAGCCATATATTTTGTCCCTTTATTCTTTACCTAGAAATTTATGAACAATATTGCTTATTAAGATAAGCAGAGCATTTTTAATGCTAAACTGTTGAAGAGGACTCCCCCCCCCGTTAAAAATGTTCTGAAAAATATCCAGATCCTTTTTTTTTCTTCCATTCACTTGTGTTTTATTCTCAGAGACTGCCTGGACAAGTCCCTGCAGTTTTCTTGGTACAGTTTTTCAGGAGTGGCTTGCCATTGCCTCCTTCTTAGGGCTGAGAGAGAGTGATTGGCCCAAGGTCATCCAGCTCGTTTTGTCCCTAGAAAGGCACAAAATCACAGCCTGCCAGTTCCTAGTCAGATCACTTAACCACTACACCAAACTGGCTCTCATCTCCAAATTAGTACAGCATAAATAAATAAGTTGAAAAGGCATTTCTGCAGCTTCAGAGAAATGGATAAAGGCTGAATTAAACCAAATCACTTTGAAAAGATTCGTTATGCAACTGAAGTGAAGTAAAGCAAGGATCTTTGAATTTCTCAGAATTTAATCCAGAGTCTTCTAAACCATATTTATCAGCACACACACTTCTTAAATACTCCATAGGTGACCACAGCTGGACACTCTGAAGAAAAAATGATGACATGCTTGTGATACAGTCACAACACAACACCTTTTGTTCCTGTGCCTGAAATGTGCATCATGAGGCTTATGTAATGATGTCATCATTCATGTTTTGTCACTTGACCTCCTCTAGAAGTCAGGAAAGTACTCCATTCTCAGTGCCTTCAACCTATTTTTGTATATCTCATGACTTACTCAGGGAGCTTTCTTTTCAGTACAACAAAATGGGCAGAAACATACTCTTATACTTTCACTTCTTTCAATATATATTTATTTTTCATAACCGACCATATACTACTGTACTTGTGACTTTTCTCTTGGAATTTTTGTTTCTTAAAATTTCCCTATTTCTCCATCTTTGGTAAGAATTTCTTCAATAATGTTTAAGTAACCTAACCAAATATAATTATGTTTCTGGATTTTTGTGGTTTCCATTGAGTAAAAAACAAAATCCCCAAGACAAGTTACAATAACCTCTGAAAATTTACATATTTGATCAAATGACATTTCTACAACACATGTATGCAAATTTATTACATTTACATACAATGGGGAGGTTATTTTTAATGGTAAAAAAATCACCTTTTTGAAATATGCAACTTTTTCCTTCTGGGAGCCACCCTTTTAGCATATCACTAATTTCCTTTTAAAAATTGATATATTTCATGCATTTTAAAAATATTACATCTCTGTTGCCATAGAATATGGATTGTTTTTTTTACAGAGGTGACTATATCTGCAAATACCAACTAATTCTATCAAAAAAGGCATGTATTAATTTCTTGGTACAGAAATATAAAACCTAAAATTCCCCCAAACAAGGTACTGATTCAGCTTGAATCAAACCAGGAGGCCTCTAAAGTGGTCTGAGTTGAATCCATCTACCTTCCTTTAAAGCACTGAAGCTGGGCCTCAACGAAGCCTTGTGGTTATTCTGTGTCACTAATGAGAACAGCCTCAGCAAAACAACAACCGTTTCTTTTCAAAGCTCAAAATCAGTTGCAGATTCTGAAACCAAAAACAAACCAAAAAGCCCACTGACAATTATAGCTTAGTTTACATTTGATCAAGCAGAAATATCAATTATGTGCAAGAAAAGATGTTTTTTTCTTTGTGCAGTAATTTCTTGGCACTTTCCTTTTCTGTTGAATAAATTCTGTTGAATAAATTTGTTTGAAGCCTATGGATGTTCGAATCGAATGAATTGCAGAAAGACTCAGTCCATAAAAATTCAAATGTATTCATTTACAAGCAAAAAACAATAAAGTAAAATAATAATATCAATAGTTTTATATTATTTATATATATATACATACAAATAGAATGGCATGAGGCCTCTGGCCTACCTAATCAGCGACCTTAGTAACTGTCTAACAACACCTCAGTGTAATTCCTATTTCTCCTCAGAGTTCTCCAACTATTTCTCCACAGAGACTCCCTTATTTCTCCACAAGGGAAAGGAGCATGAGGCAGCTCCTTTTATACACTTTTAATGACTGCACCCCTAGTGGTGGGGTGATAGTGACACGGGGTGGTGTGATGGGTGAAGAGTTCAGGCCACCACCTGCCAACTGTCACTTTGATAGCCCATCAGCCATCTTTAATTTCAATTATAAAATTATGAAAATGGTACAGCAGTATTTTTGGTGACATTTTCATTCTTTTCCAATGCATCTCCATGCATTTCTTCAGTTTCCATTTAAGTTTAACTACTTCTTAGAGAGAAAAATATAGAGGAAATTACAGCTTGTGGTTTCTCACTGCTTTCTACTGTGGCAGAAAAATGCTACATGCCTCTGAAAGCTCAAGACAAGAAAGAGAGGGCCATCTATCTATAAATGCTCATGGTGCTATTATCACATGAAAACTTTCATCAGAAAACTGATTTCATGGGCTTTTGTATATCACTCTGCTATGCTATCATCTGTTGATCTGCCAACAAAGCCGAACAAATGATGCATACAACTGTGACACTCACAATTTGGCCTTACCACCTGCACATTCCAAACAGGGCCAGGATGCTGGTGGTATTACCATACATGGAGCTTTCCTGTGGTCCATGAACCAGTAAGGGGATATGATGTGTGGTAGAAGCCTACACGCTCCAAGCTGAATCGTTTATCTCTTTTTTTCCCCAGATGGTAGGAAATCTCTATGTAAGTTTAGCATTAGGAACGGTAATTCAGGCAACAAAATTAAATCATACCATCTGACATCATATGGTAAAGGCTTGTAGGAAAAGCTAAGTTTGTAGGGCATTTCTAAAAGCTAGAAAGACTGGGACATCATAGTCTTGGAAAGGATGCAGTTCTATAGGTCAGATACCTGTCTCAAAACCTAAGTAGCTTTTTTATTTTTATCATGGCTGTAACTAGTCAGTATCATTTGATGGGTGAAGGCACAATAATCGAATGGTAGCTGTAAACTGAATGTCAGAAACCAGTTCTAACTCAGAAAAAGCAGAAAAGTCACTTTTATTGAGTACAATACATTTATACATAGTATACGTCCAGTACATATCTGACAACATCCTATTCTGTCAAAGAATAGTTTTTGGTTTAAACAAAATGATATTCAATCACAGAATATTGTATTCTCTCGCTCAAAAATCTTGCTATCCATTAAGGAAGATTTTAGGAAATATCCATAACAGAAGATATAAATGAAACACACACTTTCATTTTCTAGATAAACTGATTCGTTCTCTTTCTTTTTTTTGTTTCCATATGAAAGGTGAGAATTTGATTCTTTTAAATTTCTTGAAATTAGGGAAATCCCAGAAAAAAGTAACCATGAAAGAATCACAGTTAACAATGACATTTGTAGGAATCACAACCACAAATGAAGATTGTAGTATTTTATAAAACTGTGGGTAATCTGATATTTTTTTCTTCATCAAAGCATGAACACAAGTATTTAAAATAGACAAAAATATTATTTGGCATAAAGAGAGCATAGATATAATGAAGACAGAAAAGTCAGTTATTAACATAGGAAAGCATGTATACCTAGATCCAGGCATGGTGATATTTGCACAATATCATATTGGGAAAAAACTATCAAAAACACTGGAAATGTTTTGATTTACCAGTAGGTTGACAGTTTTTATAATTGTAATCTTAGTCACTTTGACGGTCTTCAAGAAATGGTGAAATAGAGCCAATAATCTTTGCCATTTATGCAGAAAATCTTCTTGACCAAACACTCATTTCAATAGATTTTGAATCAGCTATAGAGCCCTCAATATTTTCTTCTAAGTAGCCTCCCTGGGCTCTCACTCTTCCATTCAATGAGCTATCATGTGTGCATGGACCATAAGAGAATCCCAGTTTCCTTTCACTTGCCATCATTAATGTTTAGTTCAGCCTATTTCCACCACAGTTTTGTTACTTTAGGAAAACAAAGGTTACACAAACTCTCACATGCACTTTTTTCTTCTAATGTACCAGTTTTTCAGGTAATTCTTCTAGCACTCATAATCTTTCCATCACAATGAAACAATCTTTTCAACACAATGCACTTTGCTCATATCTTTTCTTAATTATTATAGTATATTGTTTGAACAGTGCATAGTATTGTTTGCAATAGTGTTTCAGTTTGGGTACACTCAGATGATGCAACTTGGGATCAAAAGATCTAATTCTATGCCATGAACAGAATACTGTCATACTGCTATGGCTTAAAAAAATTATATGCAGGTGTACTTACAAGATGTTACAGAGCTGACTGTGATATAATCTAGATCAGGGACTGGTTTTATAATCCAACTGCACCTGGCTTTGAGCAATTTTAAAGAAATCTGCGTAGTTACCAGAAATGCAAAGACCCAACTACTATCATATCACAAACTTAACTACAATTTATTTCTGGACATTATGCTCTTTCCTGTTTTTAAAAATGCCTCTAAATATCCTTTTCCTTTACTTAGAAATAAATTGTCAAGAATAGATGTAGATTTTATCTTATTGACAATATAATTTACATATTATTGCTTTTGGTTTTTAAGAGTTACTGGAGTTTTTGGTGTTGCATTCATCTCATATGATCAAATTGTCCTCTCTCCAGATCTCTTATTTTAATGGGTTTGGTTAATTAGGCAAAGACACTGAGATATAAGCTCACAGGACTTGATTAGTAAAGATAACTCACCTGTTCCCAGTTCATTTAGGCATCTATTATCAGAGGAGGTTTATGGGCTCATATTTAACCAATTTAATCCATGGTATTTACCAGATCCTTTTGCAAAGATACAATAAAATGTCTTGCCATCATAGATTAGAAATATGCCAGTGTATACCTTTACAAAGAGTTTGCCCTTATAATAACAGAAATAGGATTGGTGCATATAGTTTGTGGTTTGTGGATTACTACTGATCTAATAGAAAAAAATTATGTCTCTGATGGATTGTGCACCTTGACAGTCACTGAACAGGAGTTTTGGCAACATAGAACTTTCCCAGGAAGAAGCCTGGATTAAGAGACTGCACAGTCCCAAACTGAATGGGGGAGAAAGGAACAGTTCAAGGTAGCTACACGCCTAAAATCTGTCAGAATATATCTATTTGTTAGAAGGTTTTAGCTTTAGTCTGGCAATAATCTCTCATTAGGTGTAAGCAATAAAGGATTGAACTTTATTGGACTTTGCTGCATCATCTCTGGTCTTGGGCCTGATAATATCCCCTTTATTGAGCTAGGCTTTTAAAATCATGTATATGTACATTTTCTTTTATCTGGCTTTAAGGCTAATGTGACTTTGACAGTGGCCAAATTTTTAGCTGCCATGATTAGATGTAGGAAGAAACTATTTGCTGAATGACTTGTTTTCCTTGAAAGGTCAAATATATGCTGTTTTCTTTCTTTGGTATTATTCTTGGGTCCCTTGACTATAATAAACTTTCATTCATTCATCTTGTATTCACATTGTGAACTGCAGTAGCAGGTAAAAGAAAAGGGAGATAACATTTTGAAAAAATAATCTGTGGACTAAATATAAATAAATTTCCCGGTGCTAAAGGAAATGTCAACCCTTATCTTTGTTTTACTGAGAATGTTCAATATTCTCCCTTTCCTGTAAAAACATCCATTCACAAATACTAATAATTATTTTAAAATGGTAGTATTTTTTTATAGGCAAGTATTTGATGGCTGTAAACATAAGGAACTTTTCCCACTATGTGCACATGCACGTAGTCACATACACATTGTTCTATTCTTTTTCTGAGGGCCAATAACCCCCCCCCCCGCCCAAAGATGAGAAATATACCATCATTTGCCAAAAGTAGATTACATGATAAATAATGAAAAATAATAAGAAACTGTAAGGTTCTGAAAAGCTCTTTGCAGATGCAGATCATGTTCTGGTGTGTCATGCTGATTTCCTCAGGGAGTGATTTCCCCATGGCTGTTAGGCAAAGGCCTACTTTGTGAATGATCACACAGGGAAAAGAAAAGTAGCAACAGAGTCACAGTTGCCATAGAGATGGTAAGCTTTTCCACCACTGCGTCTTCTATTTTTGCAGAAGATAGGACTACCTTTACAAAACACCTATAAGGGAAAATAGACAGAAGCAATTGAGTTGTAGAGCCTGATCCTAGGCAAATTTTCTTTGAAAACAGCTATGGTCAGTCCTGGATGAGATTTCAGCTTATTTCTTGTTAAGCAACCTTATAACTATGCTATTTCTATTCATGGAAAATTCACCAAGTATGACCTAATTTTCCACATATTCCCCCCCTCTCTAGCTTGCTTTCCTTTACTTCCATTTCAGGCCACAGAATTCAATAGGATTAATTCAGAAGTCACTGGGCATACAATAAAATGTTTAGCCTATATATCAAAGGTACATGACCTGAGACTCCAAGGTTGCACACAGATCTAGAAAACCTTGAATTACTGCAACTATAATTTGTAAAGTTTCAGAAAATTACCACATGCCAGTATTAATAGCTTATAGTTAAAGTGAAATAACATCAAATCAACCATATATTGGAGAAAAAAAACAATATTTATTTATTTATTTATTTATTTATTTATTTATTTATTTATTAATTAAATTTATATACCGCCCTTTTCCTGAGACTCAGGGCTTTTTACAAGGCAGAGAATAAAAATGACAGACAATAAATAGATTAAAAATAGATTAAATCAATATAGTATCTTTCCTGCTCATCTATTTTTTTTTTACTTCTTTTACAGAAAGGGTATATTGACACATCTCTCAAAGGCCCAATATAATCCCAGCTATATTGCACTTTTCACATTTTCTATGCTTACTCAGAAAGCAAGTCTACAAAATTAGTACCTCCACATATTGATGCAGAAAATTGCAGCCATTCTTTGTTTTCTTACCTTGTTTATTTAGAAGTCTGATATTGTATTCTGTTCAAAGCTACCGGTACTTGGAAATTAGCACCAGAAGGAATATGAATGGGTATGTATGTACAGTATGAGTTTGTGTGTCTGTGTGTACTGCAATATACCCTCCATTCCATGAAATATATTTCCAAGCAAGTATGCCTTGGACTGCAGTACACTGAGTCACAATGACTTTCACTTTTGTAATACACAACAGACAAAAATGTATAATTTATTTCTGGCTCTTCTCCTTTTCCATTTGTGTTTTCAGAAAGAAAAGACTAGAAAAAGAAAAAAAAGTCCTGTATTTCATACTTGCATTATCATTATTTCCAAAAAAGAGGGGAAAAAAATCCAAGGACAAGAACATTAACCACAGAGAAAGCCATTAACAATGAGTTTCACTAGCTTATTCACTCAGTCCCCCAAGCATAATTATGCATGTGTTCTCATTAAAGCAATGCATGCCTTTTGGCTTTTGTTGTGTCATCTTATCTTATTGCCTTAACAGAGTCATTTCTTTTCCACACTTAAGGGCTCTCTCTATCTGCTTTTACTCATAAGAGATAGCACCAAGTTTGCTGCCGAAGTTGGAAGTGCTATGCCCACTGTCTAAATGCCAAAATCATCTATTGTTTTCTTTCTTGGGTTTTTTTTTTGTCTTTTGCATGCCCTCAAATCTTTTTGAATGAATCATAGACCAAACCTCCTACTTTAAGCAACTGATGTTGGAGGGTTTTTTTGCATCTATGTCATTTAAGTAGCTCAGAAAAAGAAATTTTTCATGGTTCAGAATGAGAGTTCTTCATAAATAACTAGCCGATAACCCGGTGTTGCCTGGGTATTTATTTATCCCAATCCTTTATTAGTCAGGAAAATCCTGTAATCAGGAGTCATGCTATTGTACTATCTGCAAAGCTCTAGATGTAGTAGCTCTCTCGCATAGCGTCGCAAGTCAGAGGGAGTACCCTTGTGGAGTACTGTGAAGCCATTACCATGGCAACAGAAGCCATTTTAAGGCACACATGCCATGCCCTGCAAGGGATGTTAGGAGTATCTTACCCCCACAGTATTTGTTTCCAGAGGGTAAGTCATCTGTGTACCAAGTTTGGTTGAAATGGCAGTTCGGCAGTTCGAATCCCTAGCACTATGTAACAGA
Source organism: Aparallactus werneri (assembly GCA_032468035.1). Classification (NCBI taxonomy): domain Eukaryota; kingdom Metazoa; phylum Chordata; class Lepidosauria; order Squamata; family Lamprophiidae; genus Aparallactus; species Aparallactus werneri. The sequence goes on along the minus strand of JANHFQ010007862.1, from coordinate 35,415 downwards.
GTGAGCTCCTGTTACTTGTTCCAGCTTCTGCCATCCTAGCAGTTCGAAAGCATGTAAAAATGCAAGTAGAAAAATAGGGATCACATTTGGTGGGAAGATAACAGCGTTCTGTACACCTTCAGCATTTAGTCATGCCGGCCACATGACCATGGAGACGTCTTTGTACAGCGCTGGCTCTTTGGCTTTGAAATGGAGATGAGCATCGCC
>JANHFQ010007853.1:104254-116104 GCA_032468035.1 Aparallactus werneri | reverse complement strand
GCTGGCCTGTGCCGAGGTCCGAGCACCACGAGCTCTGCCTTCTCAGCCAAGCCCAGCATCCCCAGGTCTGTTGTGCCCCTTTGAGGCTCTTTGCAAGACACTTTGTAAAACAGAGAGCAGATAGGGAGTACTGAGAGTTAGTACGGCCGTTTGCCTGGGTTTCCAATAGCCTTATAGGCATCAAAATAAATAATATTTCTAAGCTTTATATTTTACTTCTGTTAGATGTACTAAAATTGAACTGTAAATATCTGAGGAATCACTGAATAGTAAGAAAATAAATCAGAAAACTATAACTGTTAGCTGCCTTCTAGATTTTTAAAAATACAGTTAATAATTTAAAATAAAGTTAATAACTTTAATATTATTAATTCAGCCATTTTAAGCTTTCATGAGTCATTATACAATTTTTTGTAAATTGTGGTTATAATCCATTTTATGCTATCTCTTAACTTGTGTAATATCTGTATGAAATTAATCTGAATTGTAATGCTTGTATGTCATAAGCATACACTTGCTATCCTTTCATTTACAATCATTGTATGCCATAGTTGGAGATATTTCCAATGAACTTGTGAGACATTTTCTGATTGAGTGTACCCACAAAGGAGTGAGATTGAAAGGATGTCCCAATGAGCCATATTTTGGTAAGCATTCTTTATATCAATATTATTCATATATATTTCATTAGAGATTATAAAATATGGCAAGTATTTTTCTATAAAATAAACAACACAACAATTCCCTAAAACAAGAATTATTGGTAACCTTTGTGGGCAAAGCTTATATATAATGTAGTAAAATTTTGTAAAAATTTGAGTTTTATTTTACTTTTTATTTTATTTTAATTTCTGGAACACTGATAATTTTTATTTGCACTATTTGTGTTTAATTTATATCATTTCATAATAAATGAATTATGACTTTTGAATACTTTGAAGCTTGAGATTTTGTTTCTTTCTTTATAGCTTTTTTATATATTCACTCTTTAATGTCTTTTATTTATTTGTTGGATTTGTATGTCGCCCAACTTCCTAGGGACTCCGGGTGGCTCACAAAATTTCATTGAACAACAAATATTTCAGTAAAAAACAATACAAAAGTTAAAAACGTACAATGTAAATATAAAATATAAAAAACTTCCAATCAACAACCTATGACATATCCATACTGGGGGAGTCAATGATCCCAAGTCCACTGTCACAGCCAGGTCTTCAAAGCTCAGCGGAAGGCTAACAGGCCAGGGATGGTCCGGATCCCTGGGGGAAGTTGATTCCAGAGGATTGGTGCAGCCACAGAGAAGGCTCTCCCATGTGGGCCCACCAGCCGACATTGTTTGGTTGACGAGAGGCCAACTCTGTGGGATCTAATAGGGCTCTGAGAGGCATATGGTAGAAGGAGGCATTCTCTAAAGTATCCCAGTCCTGAGTCATGTGGGGCTTTAAATGTCATCACCAACACTTGAGGACCTTTGGGAGGCAGTGCAGCTTGCAGAGGAGTGGTTTGTATGGTTACACAGAGGTACATCCATAATTGCTCACGTGGCTGCATTGTGGACCAGTTGGAGCCTCTGAAAGATTTTCAAGAATAGCCCCATGTAGAGCGCATTGCAGTAATCTAACCTGTGCAAAAGTCCCCCTGGCCACAGCTGCCAAATGATGTTCTAATTGTAGCTGCGGACCCAGGAGGACTCCCATGTTGCGCACCCATTCTGAGAGGGCTAATGTCTCCCACCCAAAATTAAAGATAGATATTCAACTGGACCATGTGGAGGCAAAACCCAAAGCCACTCCGTCTTGTCAGGGTTGACTCTGAGCCAGAGTTAATTAGTCCCCATCCAGATCCTCACAGCCTCCAGACACTGAGACATCACCTCAACGGCATCATTGACTCGATCTGGGGCAGAAATGTATAGTTGGGTATCATCAGTGTACTGATGATGCCCCATCCTATGTCGTCGGATGATCTCACCCAGTGGCTTCATGTGGATGTTAAATAGGAGAGGCAAGAGAACCGAGCCCTGAGGCACCCCACAAAGTAGGGGTCTCGGGCCCGATCGCTGCCCCCTATTATTTATTTATTTATTTATTTATTTGTCACATTTATATACCGCCTTCCTGGGACTCAGGGCGGTTTACAGGGTGAATTAAAAAACAGCAATATACAATTAAAAAACATATTAAACACGAAACCCTGAATTAAAATTAATAAAATACAAAAATTTAAAATGAATTTAAAACCCCTTAAGCCAGACCAGCCGCCTCAAATAAGTGAGTCTTCAGTTCCCTCCGGAAAGTACGGAGGTCAGGGGCAGTGCGGAGACTCGGAGGCAGTTGATTCCACAGGGTGGGCGCACCCACAGAGAAGGCTCTCCCCCTGGGCCCAGCCCGACGACACTCTCTGGGCGTCGGCTCCCTGAGGAGGCCCTCCCTGTGGGCGCGGACCGGGCGGCGGGAAGTCGGCGCCAGATGTTCCCTAAGGTAGACCGGTCCCAAGCCATTCAGGGCTCTATAGGTGAGAACCAGCACCTTGAACAGCACTTTGCCTGTTCATCCCTGCATTGAAGAATACAAATAGTTCCCAATGCATTTGTATCAGAGCATACATTCCAAATGTAAACTCATTGCAAAAAAGATTACATGAAAATTGTAGATAGAAAGAATAGATTTGGGAAGCAATGAGATTGACTATGATGTGCTGGCCACACCAGACAATCAACCAAATTGTACTGTAAAGAATTGAAGAGCAGAATTGATACTGAATTGATAGTGGGAGGTAATGTATGCCAGAATGTATGTCAGAAAGCAGACTTGATGTCATCTACACTGTGGATATATGTGAAAAAGATGCAGCAAAGATGATTAGGGAGCTGGAGGCTAGAACATATGAAGAATGATTGCAGCAAATGGTTCTGTCTAGTTTAATTAAAAGAAGAACTAGGGGGTGACATAATAGTGTTCCCATATCTGAGGGGTTGCCACAAAGAAGATGGAAATTGACCTATTTTCCAAAGTATCAGAAGGCAAGACAAGAAATAATGGATAGAAACTAATCAAGGAGAAAACCAACCTAGAACTAAAAATTACTTTCCTAACACTAAGAACAATTAACCAGTGGAATGGCTTGCCTTCAGAAGTTGTGGGTGCCAATTGTCTGGAATGGTACAGGGTCTCCTGCTTGCACAGGGGGTTGGACTACAAGACCTCCAAGGTCCTTTTCAACTCTGCATTTCTCTTAAAACAAGAATTAATTAATTAGTGATATTTACAAATTACACTGTAATATATGGTGATAACTGAAGAACAAGGAATGAATTTTGGGAAGAATTGCAATGTTTTGAATTAATGTCATCTATGGGGTGGAATGGAGTCACTGAATGGAGGCTGGATGGAGTCACTGAAGCAGTCGGTGCAAGCTTAAATGGACTTTGGGGGATGGTAGAAGACAGGAACGCCTGGAGGAACGTTGTCCATGGGGATCGCGATGGGCCGGACACAACTTCGCAACTAACAACAACAACAATGGGGTAGAAATTATGTTGGGTAAAAATAAGATGAAAGAATATAGAAAAATCATTGGAACATTTGGTGTCCCCCAAGAATTAATAAGAATGATTATTTTTAGTGAGAATCTGCTGAGAAAAATATACTTGGTTTTGGCATAGGTGTGCAAAGACATGGCAAAAGAATATTTAACCTTTTATTATATTTATTTTTCATTACATTGAAAAATAAGAGAGTTGATTGTGTATGATGAAAGACTGAGAAATATTGTAAAGGAGACAGAGATGAAAACGTTTTAGAATGTGGGACAGAATAGCTTTTGATAATGTCAGGACTGGATGTGAACAGTTGCTTGGAACTGAGTGAAAAGAATGTTATGAAGGAGTACCACAAAAAGTGTAGAGTTGTTCTAATAAAAATTATGAAAAAGGAAGTGAAGTGGAACACTGAGGTAAAAGAAGCTGTGGATAAGGAGGGAATGGAACCTATTATATTATAATTATTATTTTTCCTTATGTACACTGAGAGCATATGCACCAAGGACAAATTCCTTGTGTGTCCAATCACACTTGGCTAATAAAGAATTCTTCTATCTATCTAACTCCTATTAAGAGAATGAATAATGAAAAATGTGAGGATGAGAGAGATCTTGCATAACACAGAGACAAAAATAAGTGGATAAACATAGTCAAAGAGATAAAGAAATGAATGCAGGCAGAGACATTGTTGATGGAAAGAAAAAAAGCATTTTGGAAGAAAATGAAATATTCTAAACAAGGAGGCTCCAGCAGAGTGAATAGAATTAAAAATAAAACCGATAAATTATTTAGCATGAAACTGAAGTCAGGGAATACTGGAAGGAGCATTTCGCTGTGAGAATAATAGTGATTCGGCTAAAGATGAAACTGAAATTGATATTAGGGTGATTTTGTTTGTTTTGTTTTGTTGTGTTGTTGTTCCTTTGAGTCATTGTTGACTCCTGGCAACTGTCTGGATTAACCCCTGCATTTTTCTTGGCAAGATTTCGGAAGTGATTTGCCATTGGCTCCTTCCTAGGAGAAATTGAGCAGGCTGAGAAAGCGTGACTGGTTCAATGTCCAGCAGACTTTGTGCTTAAGGTGGGACTAAAACTCACAGTCTCCTGGTTTCTAGCCAGATGATTTAATTGGTTAATCAAACTGGATCTCCTTAAAATATTTTTTAAAATGTTTCTAAAAGGTAAAGGTAAAGGTTTCCCCTGACCAGTGGTATCCAGCTCTAGGGGGCAGTGCTCATCTCTGTTTCTGGAGCCAGCATTGTCCGAAGACACTTCCATGGTCATGTGGCCATCATGATTATATGCTGAAGTGCACATATTGCTGTTACCTTACCATCAAAGTGTTATATATTTATGTACTTGCATTTGCATTCTTTTGAAATGCTAGGTTGACAGGAGCTGGGGAAAGAACAGGAGCTCACCTCGTTACATGTTTGTTTGTTTGTTTATTTATTTATTGTTAAAACTTGTATGCCACCCACCTCCTCGTGGACTCTGGGTGGCTCACAACAATAAATATAACAATAAAAATATTAAAACTTTTAAAATATTAAAACATTAAAAACAATCCAACATAATGATGTTAATATTCACTCCCCTCCGGATAGGCTGACTAGCTCCATGTCTGTTGGCAGAGCCATGTCTTAGTAGCCCGACGGAATGTCAGCAGATCAGGAATGATCCGGATCCCCGGGGGTAGCTGATTCCATAGGGTCGGGCCTGCCACAGAGAAGGCCCTCCCGCATGGTCCCACCAGCTGACACTGTTTAGCTGACGGAACCTGCAGGAGGCCAACTCTGTGGGATCTAATTGGGCGTTTGGATCTCAAACTACCAACTTCTAGTTGACAAGCTCAGCATCTTAGCCAGTAGGCCATCATGTCCCCTTTAAAAATGTTAAACTTTTAAAATAAAAACCATACATTCTGAGAATATTACAAAATTGTAAGGCTGTAAATGGAATTGCCATAAGGGGGAAGCATTAAAATATGAATGCGGTTTCCTTATGAAGCAGGTTTTTTAAAATCTATGCATGAAGACTGCATCTGTGCTTGATGTTTAGAAGAATGTTATTATTGTTCCACTGTAGAAGAAGAATATAGGAAGAGTGGGTACGAAAGCTACAGGGGGTTAGTTTAATAAGTATGGCTGGGAAGAAGGTTGGCAGAATTCTGTACAAAAGTGTACAAGTGTGACTTTTATAAAGTGCAGCGCACTAATTGGTGATCAGTGAGAAAAGCCAGCCCACTTCCACTCACTTCTCTTTAAGCAGAACTAAATAATCGAAGAGTTTCCAAGCAGATCTGTATCAGATCTGTGCAAATCAGCCCCAATTTTATTTGAAATGGGGATTTGAAGAGGGCATGATTCAGTTCAATTCTAAGAACTGAGGTTGAACCAGTTGAATTCAAGATATTTCAAGAGATGAAATATGATTTTTTTTAAAAAAAGGTATTCTTACATCAGCTACAATAGGACAATATTCAGATAACTGCTGTTATCTGTTATGAGTACTGTCATCATGAATAAAGCTCTGCCCTTGTTTGTTGGCAAAACAAACATGCTAGATGTGGAGGTTCACACATTTTAAACTTGCTGAGGTTGAGAAACTGTCAAGGAATTGTGCAGCAGGTATCCAAATGAAGTCAGAGAGGCTGGCACGAACTTGTAGTTTTATATAAATATATATTTTACATCTATATTTATAGCAGACAAGATAGTGAGGCAAACAGGAGCATCATGAGGTAAATCACAGAGTGTGAAGATCAAAAAGGCAGGAAAAATGAGAAACTCCCCCTCCACACTGACAGAAACCAATCACAGTGCTGATTGCCTCATGCAGGATCCAGCACTTTGCAATTAATCTTCTATATATATAAAAGAGAAGCCCCGAATGAAGAACGTTTGTATGTTGCCTATAGAAAGCCCCACTCCTCCACCAATCTCCCCCAAAATTGACACAGAGGTACCTTTCCATTGTGAAACCAGCACCGTGGGGGTTGCCAAGGTGTAGGGGGGCTCTTTGCTCCCCAAAAAGGGTGGCAAAGGGGACACTCCACACCAAAACAGCAGCACAGCTGTACTGAGCATGTGCAGGATGAGTGATGAGGCAACATATGCAAATTGGAGCCTCACCAGCCAATAGAGGCAAGGAATGCAAATCTGGCAAAGAATGCTGGGAATTGTAGGCTGCAGATCTACTTCCAGCAGGGCTCTGCTTGTAGCATGAGGACAGGAACGTCAGGCCCCACTATTCCCCGGGTGAAGCCGAGTAATAAGCTAGTTAAGTATAAAGAAGGAGTTATGTGTAATTGCAAAAGCAGTTGACATACTTTGCTACTTCATATAAGAATCTATAATCTCCTCTAAAATAAAACAAGCCTTTTTAAAAAAAAATATGCCTGTTGGGTATGGGGATAGTTGTAAACACAGCAGAGCATATGAGTGCTGGTAGCCCATTTAGATTATGCAAATCTGTTTCTTCCATTGCTTTCTTCAAAGTCAAAAGATGATAGTTAGCACTTCCAACAGAGCCAGTTGCACAGAGAGGCCTAGCAACACCCTTATTTGTGATGTGCCGCTCCAGGAATCCCTGTTGTGTTAAGCTGTGCTGAACTTCATGGAAATCAAAATACCAGTAATGAGTTTTTATGGTGCATTCAGCAAAGCTATTTGATGCAGTATAAAATCCAAAGCTGACCTGCCTATACTGAAGATGAAAAGGTGGGAACATTAGTGTATTTTAAGAATATTTATTATAGATGCTTCTGCCTCACAATAAATGTAGCAACAAGGTCTTGCAGCGCAATGACTTCCCCCACTCCATTCCCTTTGGCTTTTTAAATGGAGATTTCTGTGTTGTTATACTTAGGAAAGTTATAGTTCTACTCACTAGAGTGACCTGGTTTCAATATACCATTAGTACACTAACAATGAACAAGCACAAGGGAGTGAGGACTATCTACTGCTTGCCTGAATGGCATCTCAGAATGATCACTATCAATGATGAGAAAGCACTAATGCAGTTTCAGATGGTTACCTTAGCTAGCAAAACCAAATTACTTTTGGATGATGTGGGGGTTTTTTGCATCTGTTTACATATATATCCTGTACAATTTATAGCTGCAGGCTCTGCTCCAACGGACTAGCTATCTGTGAGGAACAGCCTTGGGCCAGCATCACATAATAGTTGGTCCATGCCCTTTAACTTTTGTGGAGAGTCTACTTTTCAAGTCATGTTTTATTCTTTAAATAAGTAGGTGGATAATATGCATTTGGGAGATAATTCCTTGCATTTAAAGTCTGGATTCATTTTATAGGAGGAAGAAACCAGAGTTTTAAATGGTTTCTATGGGAAAATTAATAAAATGACACTAAACTCTTGTTCCAAGATTTAAACATTAAGTCACAGATTTAGGTGCTCTCAGGTTGCCAGCTGCCTAGCAATTCACCCTTTTATTTTTATACTGGGAGATGAATAAGCTTTCAAAACACAAGTGCCCATTCATTTCCTGTGGCACCAGTCCCTTCTTGTATGCTGCTGTTAACTAGTTTCGGGGTTGAGAGACTGGTGCAAGCCTGCTGCTTCCAGCCTAGCAACGGACTTGAAAGGAAAGGCAGTGTTGTTGTCCTCTACACATTCCTAGTGCTACTAGTTAGCTATATTTATTTTCTGAGTTAGTTGTATTTTATACAACAGCCTAGCTGATTACTCGGCGTTGCCTGGGTATAGTTGGGTTTGACACAGTGTTCCTTTCCTTTCCTTTCCTTTCCGTTCCTTTCCTTTCCTTTCCTTTCCTTTCCTTTCCTTTCCTTTCCTTTCCTTTCCTTTCCTTTCCTTTCCTTTCCTTTCCTTCCCTCTTCCTCTTTGCCTTCCCTTCCCTCTTCCTCTTTGCCTTCCCTTCCCTTCCCTTCCTCCTTTCCTTTCCACTTCCCTTCCTCCTTCCCTTCCCTTCCCTTCCCTTCCCCTCCTCCTTTCCTTTCTCTTCCCCTTTCCTTTGCTTCCCTTCCCTTTCCACTTAGTAGTAGCACCTGGCCGGGTGTAGCAGTTTCAAGGGGGATACAACATTGGAGCGCTGTAGGTGTGTGGCTGGGCAGGCCAGGCAGGCAGACAGGCAGGGCCGCGTGGGGATGGCTGTTGCAGCAGCAGAGCCCTGATCCAGCACCCCCCATCTCCTCCTTGCCCTCCGCTGACATTGGGGTGCTGCCAACGCGAGCCAGGCAGGCCCGTGTGGGGAGCCTCCACCTGGCAAGCACAGAAGAGGAAGACGGCGAGGTGAAGGGAGAGGCCGGGCTGTGCTGCTGCAGGGATTATGGCACAGAGAGGTCGGGCTGGGTAAGGTGGGCATCCCATCCCCTGGCAGCGACCCGGCATCCCCAGCCTCTTCCTCACCCTCCACTGACATCAGCACACTGTAGGAGCACGGATCAGTCCAGCAGGTGAGGCCAGGCAGGCAAGTGGGCAGGGCAGCATGGGGAGCCTCCACCTGGCAAGCGCAGAAGAGGAAGGCAGCCAGGCAAGGGGAGGGAAGTGGCCTGGGTTGTGCTGCTGCAGGGATTGTGGCACAGAGAGGCCAAGCCATGTCAGGCAGGCATCCTGTCCCTTGACAGTGATTCCTGGCAGGATAGGTGACCCCCCCTTTCCACCTGGCCAAATCCCGTCATTCCTCCGCTATCTCCATCTTGGCCTGGTGATCCCGTTCCTGAGTTGGGGCTGGCCCCAGCCATGTCTGCTGCTGCTGCCTCCGCCTTCCCTCCCATTGCTGCCTCCGCCTTCCCTCCTGCTGCGGCATGAAAGCATCATAAGGGGGGCAGGGCAGGGCTGAAGCAGCGTTCTGGGCGAAGGAGCTTCCGTGCCACCCCAGCAAAATCCTTGCTGCACGACCAGTAAAGTGCCCACTGCTCGTCCCCCATTGCTTCCTCCATCCCCACAGCCGATGGTTGAATTTGAAGCCTCCCATATGTGATTACGTTGCATGCACAGTAAAGTTTTGCTGGTGTGTGGTGGGGGCTGCACTTTGGAAGCATTTTTGTAGGGCACAGACCCCCAAATAGTTGGTGACCCCCCCAGTGCTGGTCTCCAGAGGGTAAGGTAAGTATATGTGAAGTTTGGACAGGCTTGTGGAAACCTATACGGCACATACAAACTCACAAACATACCCACACTTGTGTTTTATATATATAGATTTGTAAAGCAGTTCTATAAGCCCCATTTTACACTTTAAAAACTGAGGCTAAGAGATTCTGATTCAAAACCACACGATGATTCCAATTGGTTTAAGCATACGCTAAGCAGCATGGATGCCTTAATTTGGATTTTGGCACAGAACAGGGACATGGACTAACAATCAGGTGTGTCAAACTGGTGGCCTGAGGGCCGGATGTATCATGTGCAGGCCATGCCCACCCCAGATCTGCAAAGGCAAAAAACGTCATGATACATCACGTGACGTGGTCGAGTTTGACATATGTGGACTAGATGGTCAAAAAGTCTCCTCTGGATACTATGACACTTATTCTCACATTTTGCTTGGTTTATCGAGTAAGCTGCAATATAGCTTAGCTCTTATGCTAAGCTATAAACCATGGTCTATAAATTACAATCGCTGGATTCACTTATCGACTAAGCCAAAATCAAATAAACAATGTTATAGTTTAATACATGGGTGATTAACTTCTGACTGGCCCTTCAAAACACACGCACATTAAAATATGTGCAGGCACCTGTGGTCATGTATGTTTGTGAACATATGCCAAGGCACATTGATATGCACATTGATACACAAACAGGTTGCACACCTGGAGGGCATAGGCTGGGGAAAGGATCTGTAATACACAGATGGGACAAGAAAAAGGCATGTGATAGGAACAAGGTGGAATGGAGAGGACTTCACAACTTAATTTACAGGGAACCTGAATTCAAGCAACGCATCAGTAGCAGAAGAAGAATATCAGCACAAAATATGTCCCAGAGCAAACAGCTCAGCCTTCTGTCTGCTAAATAATACCGGCTCTTCATTACAGTTATCTCCTGAATTTACCTTGTTATTTGACAATCATAAAAAAAAAATTATTCCAAGGCTTCTGGGAATAATGAAAGCAAAGTGTAACTATCTATAACCCACTCCAGTCTTCCATGTAATTAATCCAGATTCCGTAATAGAAAATAATTGAAGAAGATATTAATGCCTTAAACCGGGACTAATTAATTATTTCCCAGGGTGGCAAAAAAATAAAACAAAAACCCTCAGGTAAATAATCTGCTACAGGCAATGAGTTCCATTGAACAGCTTATTGTTGTTTTTTTCCAAGGGTTTTCACCAAGGTGAAGGCCATCGCTTTTGCTTTTTATTTTTTCCTTTACAATTTAGGGCTGAAGAATATAAAAGGTACTCATGTGTTTTCTTGTCTGTGTGAAAACAGCATAAAAGCACTTGCAGACCTTTTAATTGGCTTTCCTAACAGCTCAGTGCGGAGCTATAACTGTGCTAATGGCCTTGCTGGAGAGCAACGGAAGTTGAAGTTTAAGGTAATATGGAGGATTTTATAGTTTGGCACTTAAATTCAGATTCTGGGGAACCCTTCAAAATGGAAGTCATTAAACACGACTGTCCACCCCAGAGGAAGCTACCTGCAAATTCAAGGCTCCGCCCTCTATTGACATGAGCCCTTTTTGAATTCTTTATTCATATCTAAAGTGACTACAGTCCAAGAAATTTTACTTTGGATGTCCCCTGTGAGGGAATTTCTATACTTCACAGCCCCTGTCAAGGGATTGGTAGAACGTCCCATGTTCAGAAATGTTCCGGAATTAAGGTTGGTCCATGTGGCAGTTCATAGTGGCTACCAAATTACATATGCCAGATAGTCAAAAGGGTTGCAGAATTCAAAAATATATCTCCCCACTTTGATTCTTCTTTTCTGACAGGAGCTTTTCCCAAAATACCGTAGATTAAGCAGCCCCATTAACCCTTCTTGTCCCTTCCATAACTCTGTGTCCCATGCTGGGTGGAAAGCAATGAGAAACTCTTCATTAATTTCTTCCAAAATCTGGAGTTGCTTAGAGCTATTTCAGGGAGAAGAAAAACTGGAAAGAGTTAAAGAAGTGAGGGAGCAGATTTTAAGCAAAGCTGTAATTGCAATCTGCTAAAAGTGCAATGTAGCTACAGCTCATGGGAGTTTATCGGTGCTTCTGCTGTCCCTGATTATTGTAGGATGACCGTCTTATAGCAAGCTTCTACTGACCTATTTCAAACTTCATTTCAGCAAGGTTCTCCTGTGTTAGGCTATGAAGAGATCTCGAGATCTCTCT
>JANHFQ010007849.1:0-11760 GCA_032468035.1 Aparallactus werneri | reverse complement strand
GGTACAAAGATTTTCCCCACTTTGGCATATACAAATTAAAGGGTATTTTACAAAATACTTTCTCATTTGATTTTTTGTAATTTTACTATTTTGTCCTAAAGTAGAGCTGTTCTTAGAGGTACGAGATCTTGGCTGCAAAACTGGACAGTCACTGCCATTCAGTAGATGTGTGAATTTTTGCAAATCTTATGTTAAGTTTGACTGTGGAAGTAGGTAGCTTCAACATTAGTATTCTCTCCAGCTTTTGTTGTTGTTGTTCATTCCTGATAGGCAGAAATGCAAATAGTCTGCTACATATTCTAGGATGGAAAGACAGAACAGAGGGTGAATGGGAGCGATCCAAGATAGCAATCCTCCTTGAAATCTTGTATTTTCCACTGTCAAGAAACAACAACAACCCTGCGAAGTATGTTGGGCTGAGAGAGAGTTGCTGGCGCAAAGTCACCCTCTGGCTTTTAGGCCTGAGGTGCAACTAGCAATAGTGGCAGCACTTAGACTTATATACTGTAGCATTCCATAGTGCTTTACAGCACTCTCTGAGTGGTTTACAATGACAGAATATTGCCCCTAACAATGTGGCTTTTCATTTTACTGACCTCGAAAGGATGGAAGGCTGAGTCAACTTTCAGCCGGTCAGGATTGAACTCCTGGCTATGGGCAGAGTTACCTTGCAATACTGTATTCTAACCACTGTGCCACCACAATGACTAGAACTCACACTCCCTTGGTTTCTAGCCTAGGGCCTTAACCACTAGACCAAAGTGACTCTCTCTATATATGCTTCGGTCTCCCCTTTGCTATAAACTAGGGGTGTCAAACTAGATTTCTTCGAGGGCTGGACCAGCATTGTAGTTCTCCACGGGTCAGTGGGCGGAGAGTGGGGGAGACAGGATGGATGCCTCCTGTAGCACCCTGCTGGACAAAACGGGTCACACTTCATTTTCGCCCACCATGGCCTCCTGCAGCACTCTGCCAGCCAAAAATGGACCACCTGGAGGCCCTGCGGGGCCTCCACACAGCCCGTTTTCAGCTTCCCTGGCCTCCAGCAGCACTCTGCTGGCCAAAAAAGGACCATGTGGAGGCCTCGTGGGCTCCCCGTGTGGCCCATTTTTTGCCTCCCCAGCCTTCAGCAGCCCTCTGCCAGCCCGTTTTGGCCGGCAGAGGCACCATGGGCCAGTACTTTATATTTCCAGGCCAGCCCTGTGGGCCAGATTTAAGCACCCACAGGCCAGATTCAGCCGACAGGCCTTGAGTTTGACACCCCTGCTATAAGCCATTTCTTAGTTGCTATCAATCTATTAATCTTTGCTCTGATTAATCACTTACCTATCAACTTTTTAATGTGAGAAGTTGACTCAGCTTATTAATTCTTAGGCTTATCCTGTTTTATAGATGTCTCTATTCATTGTCTGCCTTATGTTCCGGGCTTTATTCCCTTTGATTCTTCCTCTACTTGTAAAATAATTTTGATATGACCTTGGTTTGAAAGGACCATTAAGCAGGCACCTGGAAAAACAATTACACAGGCCAGAGGATGAAGCAAATGGGAGAAAGAAATTCAGAATTATTCTGCCTTGATTTTATTGCTATAAGGGGAGAATAGACAGAAACTTGGACAGGTTTTCAAGATTCTGTTATTACTCTCTACAGCAATAAAATTATATCCCTGGAATCTCTGTGTATAGATTCTTTAGATTCTACCTCAAAAGGTTGACACCACCCTATCCAACATTTCAAATGTGAAGCAAAAAAAACCTTTTAGGATTAATTTCCCCACGTCAAATCTTGCAATGGCTGTCTTATCCCAATACAAGTGTTTTTTTTAAATTTCTCACTAGTACAAGTAGACATCAATTTACAACCATAATTGAGCCCAAAATTTCCATTGATAAGCAAGGCAGTTGTTAATGGAGTTGTGCTCCATTTTATGATGTTTTGCCATTTTGCTTGTCAAAAGGCAGCTGGGAAGATTACAAATATTGATCACATGACCCCAGGACAGTGCAACTGTCATAAACAACATGCCGGTTGCCAAGTGCCCAAATTTTGATCACATGACCATGGGGATACTACAATAGTAGTGTCAAAAACCAGTCATAAGTCATTTTTTCAATGCCCTTGTGACTTTGAACTGTCACTAAACTAATGGTTGTAAGTCGAGGATATAGTTTTAGATGTACTGAACATTCAAAAAAGGTTGTGCCGCTTTCAGAATTGTTTTTGTTGTGAAGTTGCCTTATCTACAAGACAGGATGACTTTGATATTTTGTATCATTTGTGTTTATTGTAAAAGCATGTGGCACAAGCCATAATACATGAATGTAAGGGAAATCATCATACCATTTCAGGTTAATGTGGGGTTTTTTTATTTTATTCAAGAAAACACATTTATCTTATGCAGCTCTGCGAGATGTTTATTTTTAACCTGAAATTATTTTTTCTGATGTTATCTTCCTGACCCAATCCATCTTGCAAGCTCCATTTGAAATATGCTAAATAATGGAATAGAGTAGAAAAAACATGTTTATTTTTTTCCTTGCCCGTCAGAAATCACCAAGACAAACGTTCTGCCATGGACCTCCCCTCACATTTAGAGGTGTTCAAGAAATATCTAAAATATAGGTATTTGAGAGTGAGACTGCTATAGTGTTGAAGATGCTGGCCGAGTAACAGTGAGGCCCAAGTTCTTCAGTCACCCTCTGCCCCAGAAGCTCTATGGCAGGTCTGTCAAATTCAAGGCCCTGGGGCCAGATCCAACCCACAGGCTGCTTAGACCTGGCGTGCAGGCCCACTCTGGAAACAGCGAAGGACCGGTCCACAGTGCCTGTGGCAGCAAAAATGAAGCTCAGGGAGGCCGCATGTGGCTGAAAACAGAGCCCGGGCAGCCTCCTCAAGCTCCATTTTTGCTGGCAGAGGGCTGCAAGAGGCCATTGCAGCCAAAAATGGAGCCCAGGAGGGCTGTCATGACCAAAACTGGAGCCTTGATGAGTGACATCGAGCTGGCCATGCCCCCCCGGGGCATTTCCCCCTGAAGTCAAACACAACCCTGATGCAACCCTCAATGAAATCAAGTTTGACACCTCTGCTCTACAGTGTCCACTCCATAAGGTAGACCA
Organism: Aparallactus werneri; assembly: GCA_032468035.1. NCBI lineage: Eukaryota > Metazoa > Chordata > Lepidosauria > Squamata > Lamprophiidae > Aparallactus > Aparallactus werneri. The sequence continues at coordinate 8,644 of JANHFQ010007849.1, read as the reverse complement.
GCCTAAGAAGAACCTTTGTATTAACAGAATAGTTCAAGTTTGAATGTGCTTCCCTTTTTCATTTTTAAAAAATCTTTGTGTAAGTTGGTGGGAGTAAGGATGTTCTCTTAGACATTTCCACAAACTGCCAACTTAGGTCTCATTTATCTGATTATGGCCTTGATAATGAATCTTTCCTCTGTCCTTCAAGGTCATTCTTAATATTCAATCCTCCGGATGGCTTCAAATCACGCATCCTATTTCTCAAACCAACATATCTCAATCCTGACAAGACTGAGTGGCTGTGGATACCGGCATTTCATTTTGTCCATCTAACTCCATCTTTGTTAGTGGGGAGGGAGGTGTTGACCCCCCTCAGAGAGGGCTCGCAATCTGGGTGTCCTCCTAGATTTGCAGCTGTGTTTGGAAGGTCATATAACAGTCGTGGCCAGGGTGGCGAGGGGGGGCTTTTGTCCAGGTTCGCCTGGTACATCCCTTTTTGGACCGAGACGCCCTACTCACAGTTACTCATGCCCTCATCACCTTGCGACTGGATTACTGCAATGCTCTCTACATGGGGCTACCCTTGAGGAGCACCCGGAGACTTCAACTGGTACAGAATGCGGCTGCGCGGGCAGTCATGTCACACCACTCCTGCGCGGTCTGCATTGGCTTCCGGTGGTCTTCCGGGTGAAATTCAAGGTACTGGTTATAACATTAAAAGCCCTATATGGCTTAGAACCAGAGTATCTGCAGGACCACCTCCTGCCACCAATAGCCTCCCATCGCCCGACCTGCTCCCACAGAGTTGGCCTCCTCAGGGTGCCTACGGCCAGACAGTGTCAGCTGGCGACACTCAGGGGGAGAGCCTTCTCTGTGGGAGCTCCCACCCTCTGGAATACTTTGCCTCCAGAGCTGCAGGTGATCCCCAATCTCCGCTCTTTCTGCCGAGCTCTTAAGACGTGGCTTTTCGAGCAGGCGTATTGGAATTAGCCACATCGGGCCATAAAATAACTCATTTCAAATTTAAAATTTTTTAAATTCTTAATTTGTTTCCCACATTTTAAATTTTAATGAAATTGTATTTATTCGATGTTTAATTTAATTGCTTTTTAACTTTTGTAATTGTATTTTTTTATCTTGTACACTCCCCTGAGTCCCTCGGGAGAAGGGCGGTATAGAAGTCATAATAATTATTATTATTATTATTATTATTATTGTTGTTGTTGTTGTTGTTATTGTTATTGTTATTGTTGTTGTTGTTGTTGTTGTTGTTATTATTATTATTATTATTATTATTATGAAATCTGGTGCCCTACCTAATGTCCAGTCCTGGCTATAGGCCTAGGTAGAATATTTAAGAAAGGATACAAAGTAAGATGTTTCCTCCCAATGTAATATTTGACTAGAAGCATGTTAACATTATTTTTTGAGCACATATCATGGAAATAGAATATTCAAATTAGCTATCTATGTGGTTTCCTTTTCCTATGATACTATACTGATAATCTTGTATACTTAAAATACAAACTTCTTATTTATTTATTTATATTATTTGCATAGCTGTCCATCTCACATGGACTCTGGGTGGCATACAGAACTTTTAAAAAATAAAATTAATTTAAAAAGTCAAAATTTTAAAAAAATCCATATAAAATAACACACAAAACAAGAGAGGATAGTATAAGATAGAATAAGAGAGCCACTGCAAAATCTCCCTTGTTTCCTAGTTGATAGTTTCAGACTGTTCAGAAGATTGAGTTGATCTGACTTCTGAGGTGGGTGGAGAGAATATTCCACAAGGACACTCTTCAAGGGCAGCCCCATGTAGAGCACATTACAGAAATCTTAATAGGAAGTGACTAGGGAATGAGTGACAGTGAGCAGAAACCTCCAGTCTAAGAACAAACATCACTGTTGCACATGAAACTGTGCAAAGGCCGTCCTAGCCATAATTGCAATCTGCTTTTTAAGATGGGGTCATACATCCAGGAGGACCCACAGATTCCTTATTTACCCTTAGAATTTTCTAAAGCAAAACCACCAAGAATGCCAACTGGGTGTTGGATAGAAATATCTTGTCAACAACCATTCATCTCAGAATTCCAGAAACAGCACACAATAGTTATAGGAGTACATTTTTAATCTTTAGGAGGAGCACAGGTCCAAACACATTCTGCCTAAGGCATGGTTGGTGTTCTGTAGTAGGTTCCAACAGGCAAGGACCAAACCAACATGACTACAACAAAGTTTATTACATCAACAGAACTGCTCACTGCAGGCAAAGCCAACAATTTATGCTAGGCCCACAGGGCCGTATTCTTTGACTTCTATCTCTTTGAATAGTCACCTGGTCTGCCTGCATTATTTAAAGGACTATTCGTTAAAAAAAGAGTAATAGGTGAAAGAATTTTCTGCCGATTCATACTGTGATGGGGAATTTAAAGTAAATATGGTTTTTGGGGGAAAAGCAAAAGTGAACCACCTAAATATAACAGTAGAGTGCAATGGATGACATTTCAGAATTTGAGACTTCTTCAAAAGATTGCCTTGGGTTCAAATTTATTCAAAGAAAACGCCTATTGAATTCAGTTGGAGCTAGGGTAAATTAAGTTCTTTCCTAAATGCTCACTTTTCCCAGAATATCTGGCCAGTGTAACCCACAACACATACAAATTGTTAAACAATATTTTTAAGACAGATAATATATGGGACACTAGTTGGGGGAGAGCATTTATTGCTGAATACAGAAAAGTTAAGCAGGCTACACCTGGATGTATGAGTGACCACCCAGGAAGTACTAAGGCTATCATCAAGAGCTGGAAAAAGCATCCAGAAGAATAATTGTTTTAAGGAACACTATAAACAGTGGGATACTTTTAAGGAATGACAAACTGTAACAGTGATGTGTGCAATTTCAGTCACCCTCCTGAAGGAACCAGAATGATAAGATTTCTCAGGACGTGATCAAGAAATCAAGAATATATGAAAAAAAGAAGTTACCTTTTTGGTCGTGGAAATAAGATAAATCACCAGGAAAGGAAGCAGGAGGCATCTGCCAATCTCCTCAGGGAAGGTAAAGATTACCATATAAACAGGTCTAACTTTATCCAGGGCACCTTCTGAGAAGTATTATATAAAGCAGGAAGTTTGTGAAAAGCTTACCGCACACCTATCTTCATTCAAATAGAATCTTTTGAAGTTCTGCATATTAATTGACAGGAAATTGAAAATCTTACATCTTACATTGCTAGATTTTATTAATTCTTGGTTCCAGCAACTAATTAGAAAAATATGGAAATAGAGAAGAAAATCAAACCCAACGCATTATTATTTAATTTTACAATAATTAACAAGTTTGGAAACAGCAGAATACATGCTCTACATGAGGCTCCAGGTTCAAAATCCTCCAAACAGGCTATGCTTGCAAAAAACAGAAAACAGGTGCTGCCAGTTCAAAAGCATAGGGCTAGACTAAACAACCCTCTGGTCTGATTTAATATGCAATAATCTGTTCATTTAAGGTGCAGAGAAGATGATCCAAAATCTGGAACCACTTTTGCTTAAGCTAGGTTGTTGATTATAAATTCAATTAAACGCAATGTAATTAAATGTGTACTCTGAAAGAGGGGCCTCACACAGAGAATGAAAGTAATTATGTAATTCTTTGAACTGAGAAGCCATATCTGTCATAAGGCATCTTGCTCATTCTTCTAAGGACAGTAGGTGATGAGCAGGCTGAGCCCGAGGGAGAGATCAAATGTGTCATAAGTCTCGAGTCCCTTCATGCCCACAAGAGATGTAAATCCAGCCCACCTTGAATTCCATTGACTCTTATTTACTGCCAATTTGCTTTGACTGTTAGTAATATAAATAAATAAATAAATAATTCAGATTCTTGTAATAATCATAAGCTTGCAATAAGCCTTTATATTCATTTGAATTGCCTGGACTTCTGATTTTCCCATGCTTGACAGGGAGATTCCAAATAATAACCAGTTATAACATTAAGGCATGGCTATTGGTGTTCCCATATTTTTTGTACCTGGCCAAATGATTTTTACAAGGCTGAAGTGTGTGACCATGATTACAGTAGAATAGGTGTTTGTTTTAGTCATGGGGACTTTGATTAATTTCTAAAAATAATAATGACTATATGTATAATTACAAAGTATCTTGTTTGTACAGTTTTAAAACTCTTCACAATTGTCCTAGTGAATTCAGAATTAAATTTAAATTAAATCTCCTTCAAGTCAAGTCTGACTCTCGGTGATTCCATGGGGTATATCCAGGTACATGTCAATAGTACAGTAGGGTTCCTCACTCCCCGCCAAGCAATCCAGTGTAGCCTACAATAATGTAGTTTTCTGGCAATGTACACCAATGACTACTCAGGTTCAAATCTGCTTCATTTTTTAAAAAAAAATTCACCTGGTGCTAAAGTGATTGATTAGATACCAAGGTTGTGTAAAATTCTTCAGCCCAGGAATAGAGCATTCTGGAGAATTCTAGACCAACCAAACTTTTTGTCAGACCCTGCTATTCCAATTTAGATTTACCAGAAGAAAATCCTATAAAACTGAACGGAATCATGATAGCCTGAATTATCCTTGAAACTGAAATGTCTAGAAGGAAATGAACATTCCAGACTTCTTCAGAACAATCCATTTCTGGATCAACAAATTTGCACATTCCTAGAATGTGCTAACACCATATCCTCATATTTTTCACATAGCATACAAGTTAATAAAAGTTCACAAACTGAGGAATTATGTTGTTTTCTCATATATGAACCAATAATTGTGGTTAATTTCAAAAATAAGCCACATAAATAATCACTCAGCACAATTAACCTAAAAGTGCCTAATTTTAGGTAATCAAATAAGTCCAGAGAACCAGGCAAATTTTTAAAAAGTAAAAAGAGAGGCAATATCAAAAAGCTGCTGGAAGAAACAATTTATTATTAAAATGTTTTTCCAAAAATGTATTATTTTTAAATTATAATAATAAAGGATACTTTATTTTGTTTTTTTTTAAATCCTGATTAAAATTATTCATGTGAGAACAGATTGCTCAAAACGCTAATGTAACCAAATTAAATTTGGCTGTACCAGGATACAAAAAAGGCTATTTTCTTATAGCAAATAAGGCTATTGATTCATCTAGGTTGTTGTTGTTGTCATTTTAGATTAAAATGTAATCTAGTTATTTATTTATGTATTGGTGGCTCAGAGTACTGTTGTTACTTTTGCTTCAAAATGTTATTTGTATTTAGACTATTGAATCAATACAGTAAAAAGTTAAACCTGATTAGCAGATTATCAAAAAACAACCTCAGTGCAAACAGCCCTGATTATCAATGTAGTTTACAGATACCCCATCTACAAAAATCCAGGTAACCACTAGAAAGCATCAAAGGGATACAGGAAAAAAAAAGACAGAACAGAAGGAGCTGTCCCTGACAGTCTCTGATCTGGCCTATAAAGGTTTGGATAATTTAGATATATTTAAAAGATTAGGGAATTATGTTTCTCTCTGCAAGAAGCATTTTAGGTAAAAGTGAACTTGCCTATCTTATGTATTAATACATTTACCTTTTACTTCAAATATAAAGAAATTTATTGATAGCTGGGCTAAGCCTATACTCTACCTCCTGGACAACTACATTATGAGATATTTCTTTTTAAGTGAGACACCCTGCTATTTAATTACTTGTAATTCTTTTAGCCTTTGCATACACTCAAGAACCCTGCTGAATTCAAATCTCCAAAAAGCTTTGGTCTCAGTCATTGTCCAGATTTGTGCAGCCTCCATCTGGGTAGCCCTAGCTGAGTAGCTGGGTAGCATCCATGTGGATTAATATGTCAGATACTAAAACTGAATTGTTTGTTTGTTTGTTTGTTTAGCATACAAAGTATATGCTGCGCTACTCAGTCTTCTATGTTAGGGGGTGTATTATCTACCTATAGTGTAGTGTTTCTCAACCTTAGCAGTTTTAAGGTAGGTGGACTTCAATTCCCAGAATTAGCCTTGTGGAATTGAAGTCCACCCATCTTAAACTGGGCCTAGGACAATTTGTCACAGCCAATGAGTTTGCCGTGGCAAGTTGTTCCATTCCATCTTAAAGTTGCTAAGGATGAGAAACACTGCACTAGAGAGAGCCATTGTTCCTAACTTCTAATAATACTAAATTCAGGCCATTGGCGCATCATCTTCCTGCTTGCAACTGAGGATTTCATAAAGGAGGGAGGAGGGGGAAGAGGAGGGGGAAGTGGAGAGAGGAGGAGGAGATGATGATGATGATGATGATGATGTTGATGGTCTTTACTGGAACACTTAGACGACATAGCACTCCATGTTATTTCTACAATGGTTTCTGTTTGTCTCTGAAAACTCAAAAAAGGCAGGATGTAAAGTATTTACACAAAGTTACATTTCCAATGCATCCCAGTGCTGTCTCTGGAAGCAGTCCACCATTTAAAATATAATCTGCCATCACATGTCCTCTGGAGCTATGGCCTTTCCCATTACCTTATAAGATAGCAGTAACACTTAGACTTAATACCACTTCACAGTACTTTACAGCCCTCTCTAAGAGGTTTACAGAGTCAGTATATTGCCCCCCAAAATCTGGATCCTCATTTTACCAACCTTGGAAGGATGGAACGCTGAGTCAAGCTTGAGCTGCTCAGAATCAAACTCGTGGAGTGAGCAGTGAGTTAGCCTGCAGTGCTGCATTCTAACCACTGAGCCACCACAGCTATTCGTGCTCTGATATTTACTGCTTTGGCTTATTGATACTCTGTTTATAGAGATATGCTAAACTTTTGAGTTTCTCCATGAACGTAACTCATATAAGGGTTCTGTATTTGTAAAAGTATTTGTAAATGGGACCCAAAATATAATTCAGGCTGTGCCTTTTTCTTTATTTAGCCTGCTGCAGTTGATACCATACAGAATTTTTCATAGAACAAAGCATTACAGACTTTTAAACATGCACATTAGGTGGTTGGCGTCAGCTTAGCTTTTTATTATATACAGTTATGCTAAGCGGGTTTTCCCCCATATACTCAACCAGCGAAAATCCTGCTCAAAGGCTAAAGGGAAAGAACTGATTGTATCATTTTTTAAGTAGACCCAGAGGACAAGAATAGTCATGTAATTTCTAAATTGATGTTTACCACAGAATGACAGGCAAAACAATGCAAAGAATGCTGAAAGCACATCAACAGGTACGGCATGTTCCAAGCCTGAGAAAAGGAGATTCTGTGGAATTTGTGGGTGCAAGCAAATTGGAGTGAAAACTTGAGCTACCAAGTCTTTGCACACAAAATGAAAAATGATGAGAGTTGCAAATGCAGGTTCTGGTGCAAACGCCTGGACCTAAACAGAGAACTGTGCAGGGAAACAAGCAAGACTATGCATTACTAGTCCTTTGCAGGTATTTTTTAAGTACAGAGAGGATGGCAACCTACTCTCCAGTCTTGATCCTACCACTTTTCACCTTTCCATTTTTACTGGGGCAGTTTGAAAAAAAGGAGTAAAATCTGCTTCCACTGCTACCACCTACAGCTGATGATGCACAATTCCCGATAATGCAGAGGCTAAACATTCTTCCCCTCCCCATCCAAACAAATCTCTCTGTCCCAAAGGCTTCTATTTTATCATTTTGCTCAGAATCAGGGAGCTTTTGAGTTGACTTTCCTGTTGCAAAGTGGGGAAAGGAGGTGCTCACAGCTGTTCATTTTCTCCAATCTTGGAAGAAAACAGAAGGCATTACTTTATGATGTCTGGTCTTTGGATTTCTTTAAAATGTGGAAAGCCAGGGTAGTGCAGATTCCTGAAGAATAAATTTAACACGTGGAGTCCTCAGATACCTCAAACTACCAAAACCTCATCCTTAATCCATGAGATTGCCACCAATGTTTTTATCTGTTTGGAAAACACTTCAAAAGAAATTTCCATTGAATTTAATTAGTACAATTTTAAAAACGCAGAAGACATTTTCAACATAGCATTCCTTGATCATACAAAATAGTCTAACCACATACATCTGAAATCAATTACTGTCTGCCTTTAAACTATCTGTCAATCTAGCATGGAGAAACTGGTCCTGGAGGATATCACCCCACCTCCTTCCCCTCCACCAATATTACCATTTGTGAATGTTTGAAGGAAGCCATCATCTTCTCAAAAGTCAGTCACACTAGCTTGATCAGTAATGCAGTTATGTTGAGATTGACATGACTGGCAGTTTTTGCCAATCTTTTCCCCTCTTGCAATTATATAATGTACTAGCTGTTTACCTGGCCTTGCCCAGGTTTTTTATTTTTTGAAACAATTACTTCTTGGTGCTGTATGTCTTCATATTCATTCCTCTCTTCCTCTTCATAATGTTCTTTTCCTCCCCCTATCCTCTCATCTTTCTCCCCCTCCCACTCCTGTTGATCGTGTTGTTTTACTTCCTCCTCCCTGCTGCTCTTCTTTCTCTTCTTCCCTCCTCTTCCTCCTCCTGTTCTTGAACCTGCTCTTCTTCCCTCCTTCTCCTCCTTCTCCTCCTCTTCATTATCTTCTTTCCCCTCCTTCTGCCCCCTCCTTCTGTTCTTCTTCCTTTTGTTCCCTCCTCCTCCTCCTCTTCTTCTTCATGTTGTTCCCCCTTCTCCCC
>JANHFQ010007832.1:524877-538069 GCA_032468035.1 Aparallactus werneri | reverse complement strand
CTCTGGGACACTGCAACCATCATGAATATAAACCAGCTGTCGAGCATCTAAATGTAAATCACGTGACTATGGGGTGTGTGTGCTGCAATGGTCACAAGTGTGAAAAATGATCATAATTTGTCAGTGTTGTTGTAATTTCGAATGGTCACTAAATGAACTGTTGTAACTCAAGGACTATCTGTATTCTGAAATTGGTGTGTTGTGTGTGTGTGTGTGAGAGAGAGCGACCTGATTCAGATCTATCTTTCATTTACCTAGCCTAAACACGATTTTTGCAAATGAAAATGCAGCTTTTCATTTGGAAGCAACTTGAGATTTGGCAAAAGTTCTTCCTGTTTGAAAGACTAGTTCCCACACAATACATCTCTGCACAGCAAAATCACCCCAGAAACGTCTGATTTTTTATTGGACTAAATTTGGATTTATTTTCTCTTTCTCCAGGATGTTTTGGGTTTTTTTGCTTCTGAGCTTTGTTGTTGGCTATTGCAAATTAAAAAATAAACACATAACAGATAGCATGGAGAGTTGTTGCTGTCACCTTGCGAACCTGCAGACAATGCCGATATTTGTTCTCTACCCCAGAATGATATTCACACCAGGGAGACAGATCCAGAACTGAATAGAACAACAGACTTGATCCATAGAAATAGGACCAAATCATGACTGCGAATCCTGACTATGTAGGCAGCTTGGGAAACCTCAACTGAAATATCTCTGGATTGCCCCAAATAATATAACAGTAACATCAGAATGCAAGATTGTTTTCGTTTTTGGGCTGTTATTCCTCCCTTCTGCATCTCTGCAAAACACTCGTGGACGATTGTAGTCAGATCTCCCTTATGGTATCAGGCAATGTTGAACTGTACAGCTTTATGCTATAACTAATGAGTGCAGCATGCAACTCCATTACATTTTATAGCAGAAGAAATGTATAATTATGGTCAGGAACTGAGCATATGGACTGATGCAGAGCTGCTGTAGTCTGGAGAGCAGCAGTGAATATCACAGGAAGCGATATGGTTTCTCAGCAGCGCTAAGTTGACTTTGGCTTGGACGAGCAAAAAAATATATATGAAGAAATGTTAACATGCATCAACCCAGAAAAAACACCGTTTTTTATAACTGCCAGTTTTGAAACAAGCAGACTTTCTGATGCTCCCTGCTGTAATGGCCAAAAGATTTCCTTCATAGGCCACTTCTGGAAATTTGAGAGACAGATTTATGACACAAGATGGGTATGGAGTTGATACGCATTTAGTTTTGTGCAGGCAGCCCAGGAAGAAATAGGAAGGACTTTGGATCCAGCTAAACGTTACCTAATCCAGCTCTTTGTTTTCATTCTGGTTTAAAACAAGCCAAGAAGAAGAATCCAAGGAAGACATGAGCACAATAGCCAGCTTCTCAGAATATAACTGTAACTGTAATATAACTCTAATTCTGTGGGCAATTTAGATTATTAACCATTGATTCTCCATCACATGCAGATATTTCTTTAGGAAAGAAAGAACTTGTAGATCCACAAAGATTTCTAGGGCATCAACAAGCAGCAGGTTGCATTTCTCACAGCAGTTCTTCACGCTTATTCATTTATCTGCAGCTTAATAATGGAAAGTATACCATGCAGACCAATTCATTTTGTATTATTTCAGAAATGGATTGTAAACTGGAATCTTCTTATATTTTTCTGGGTGACCTGTAGAAGATCCTCAAGGGTTCAGTTTCCCAGTGAATGGGAACAACAATAAAATGTCTCTCCTTGTCTTTAGCTGTATGGCTAAAATAAATAGAGTTGTGAATAGGGGAAATTACCAGAAGTGTGTTTTTGCATAGAGAAACTGTAATTGTATTCACTTCTAGACTCCTGGACTCAGATTTCCTGAAGTCTAAATATGTTGTTGCATCAAGTTATGTCGGTAGATCTCAAGATTCTAGTAAATGTAGATTTTTTTCTTCATATTCAACTTTTAATTAGAAGCTCCAGGTTGCCATATTCTCTGGTTTTCCTCCGTAGTAACAATCCTATGAAGTAGTTTGGGCTAAGACAGACTGTTTGGCCTAAGTGACTTTGTAGGCTTTCAGGGCTGAATCCTCCCACTGCTAGTGTACCATCCTAAGAAGTGTACTATGTGAGTACCACATGTTGCAACATTAAAGAAGTCGTTCTCTAATGTTCAGTGTGTAGGTATGTGGTATGTTTGCATTTGGAAGCGATCTATTTGATCATAAAGGGAAATAACAGTCCAGCAGATCGTTTGTTATGAAATTTCTGGGGGAAAACTATTGTGTTACTTGAGTTTCCTGCAGGAAGCTGTCAGCTCCCTGCTTCCTTTTCAACTGCAATCCAAGCACAAACTTGCTGTGGATATAGGTTTCACTTCCTCCAGCTTTTGACTAGTAATGGAAGAAATCAGTCATCTTCTACAATGATCAGCAGTGCTTTTGTGGCCCACTCCAGCTGAAACACATTGCCAATGTGCTCCTAGCTATCAATTTTGCCAGTTTTGAAGAAGCATTCTAGCAGTTCTAGTCACAAGATTAGGATCAAGAAGGAAACCTATGAGATAATCTCATTTTTCTCCATCCCAAAATTTTATAATTCTAAACTTTTTACACAATTGTATAGCATTTGACCAGACTGAACACAATTCTTAAAGGTTGCTGTGTTGATGACAGGCATTTATTGGAATCTCTAGAGCGAGGAGAGGATTTTGAAACTTGCATTTGATAAAGAGTTATCATGTGCCATCTAAGAACATCAGTGTGTGATCATTCAAATGATCACTACATGACAGAAACATTTTTAAAAAATTCTTTTTTTTAATCCATCTGGATTAAAGCTCATCTGGAATTTTGCATTTGTTCCTGTTTTATATCTGTTTGATGAAAGTGGGAAATGGAAAAGCAGCTTTAAATTTAGAGATATAGAAACTACAGAATATTATTTGGAGAGTCATACCATATCAAAGATTACTGGTATTCTGAATTTCTTTCTACTATTGTTAATGGAAAATAAATAGTTCTTTATTTTCTTTCCATATGATAAATCAATTGTAACTAGGTGGGTTGTTCTTGATTTATTTAGTTATACAGCAAAGGATTTGTGCAAATATCTTGTCTTTTATTATAGACATCTCTCTACAGTCGTCCATAGCCTCTGTCTTTACCTGTTTCAGTTATATCTGAAGCAAAAGTATCATGCAGAAAGTATTCCCATAGGCTTCTTCATGTAAGGATCTTGGGGGCAGCCAAGGAAGCTTAGAAGAATGGAGAAATCATAATCTACAAAAATTCAAAACACCTTTGAATACATTCAAAACCTTTATAGAAATGATGTTGATAAAAAGATGATAAATAGTAACAAAACAGAGGAACGGGGGTGGGGGGTGTCAGGAAATTGAAAAAGATAAGCATTTTGTAAAAGAAAGAAGACATTGCAAGTGCTATTTGCCAAGTTCTTTCTTAAAGGACATTATTATGTTTCTAAGGGTATCTTAGTTGGGTCTGTGTTCATAACAAACATTCCATTCTATAAAAGTATCTTCCATTGAAGAGTAAATTTGCTGTGTGGATTCGCGATTCACAACTGAGAAAATCTCATTGTGTTCATGTTCTGATGCAGAGATTTCTTAACAAAATGGTAACGTTTTATTATTAACTATTACAATCTCTTTTTGTAGGCTCGGAGTTCACTGATTAATCTAGCATGAATAGAGTTGGGTTTCAGTGCAACCAGCTCTCCTGTTGTGAGTACATATTAATCAGATTCTGCAAATTGATTGGTGAGAGTGAGTGAGAGCCTGTTAAAGCAAGAACCACATGGTTTTTTTTTTCAGTTAAAAGAGTGGCAAACACAATGGTTACCAGGAGGCCACAGTATTTTGCTGATGCTTGTGGAAAATAGGCCATTAGCAGAAACCCAGCTGGACGCTGGACTGGTAACTGAATCTTACTTCAATGGGCAATGGGACAGCAGTGTCCATTCAGTGGAAACTGGGACAACCTCCTACGTGGGAAATAAGAGAATAACCTCATAACCCCGATGATCAGAAGCTTACTTTAGGAACATAAAGCAAGGCATATGACACTCTATTCTCCTGCGCTTTTCTAGTCCTCTGCACTCACCTCTCCTCTGATGCCTCAAATGGGCATTTCTCTGGCTGATAGTAGGACTGGATGAGCTCTATCCTTTGAGATCTCTTTTTTCTTATCAGGTCAGTCAGCTGCTTTCTTTGGCAGACTAGTTTTTTTTTATCTCACAGCTCAGCTCCACTTGAGCCAGACAGTCTGTCCTTAACTATTAGTCTTTTATTTCTCTTCCACTTTTAGTATAATAGCTCTATTTTTTGCAGCGTTTTGCTAACAAGACTTGAGAATGTCCATATTCATGAACAAAAGGTTCTCTGATTTTGAGTAGCAGATAGACACAAGAGAAGTTTTTCATCAGGGACTCTGAGATTGTTAAATCCTATGAGTGTACACAGTGAAGTACAATCGGTAAAGTACAATCAGCAATATGATTATAGCATTTTATTTTATTTTGTTTATATTCCACCTGTATTATTTTTATAAATAACTCAAGGCAGTGAACATACCTAATACTCCTTCGTCCTCCTATTTTCCCCACAATGACAACCCTGCAAGGTGGGTTGAGTTGAGAGCGAGTGACTGGCCCAAAGTCACCCAGCTGTCTTTCATACCTAAGGCGGGACTAGAACAGTCTCCTGGTTCCTACATTACCACTTTAACCAGTAGACCAAAGTGGCTTGTATTTGTTAGATTTATTTGTATCTATCCTGTGGGATGTTAGACAACTTTTTGTCACAGTAACTACAGTAGTAGAATTTAGAGAATGACTTTGACTAGTGCGACACATTTATTGATTACCTCTAGCTGCATTGAGAGACAATTCATGTTTATTTAGTTTAGCATCATTAGTGCATAGAAGGCGATAACATAAATTTATACCCCAAGTAGGCTTGGGCTGTATAGAGTAGTTTCTAAGAAGCTTCCATTCATTGCTGAATGAGTTGGTAAATTTATTTTAATCAAAAGCCTCAACTTAATTCTTTTAACTCATTTGTAGCATTATGTTATTTTTTTCACCATCCATAATTTTATTGGTAGATGATATAAACTTTTGTTAAATAAATAAATTTTAAAAAATATGTTGGCGTGTACATGCTTGAAAGTAGCAGAAACTAACCCTTCCTTTTCCTCCCCACTTATGAATACATGTGAAATGGCATTTAACCCATTTTAATCCACATGTTGTGTTGACCAATGGTTGTTCCCATTCTAACCATAGCAACCCCCCAAGTATGTTGAAGAAACCTATGAAGTCACCCCAAAAGGTTTGTGGCTGAGGATATACTTGAACTTGAATGTCTTCTGCCTGCTGCAATAGATACATCAGGTGTGATGGAAATATGTGCTTCTATACACATAGCATACATGTAACAAGAAAACTGTAGGAAAAATATTTCTCTAGTAGACTTCAACTGCACATCATTAATACTTGGGAGTGTACATTTCTCACTCATCCTTTATTGCTTGCCCATTAAACAGGGGGTAAACCAAAAGTAATGGCAATTAAAACAAAAGGCAGTTCTGAGCCGTAGTATCTCACTACACTCAATATCCTGGAGACATAGATGAAAACCCTAGCAGGAGTCTTCAAACTTCACAGCTTTAAGACTTGTGACTTCAACTCCCGGAATTCCTCCTCCAGTCATGTTAGCTCAGGGATTCTGGGAGTTGAAGTCTACAAGACTTAAACTTGCCAAGTTTGAAGATCCTTGAGAAATTTTTAAAAAAGAATTCAAAAACATTGGATTCTTTTCTTAAAAAGAGATCTCTTGCCATTATTATCTACCTGTCAATTATCTCTGTGTTGGTAATCTCAATAATGCAAATATATTCATTTGCTTTCAAGGACAAGATCAGGAATCCACGGCAGACACAGAATCATTATCAATAATCTTATTTATCTACCAAATTTCTACACCATCCATCTCATCTAAATGATTCTGACATTTATAAATAATTTTACTAAGTGTTCCTTTAAGACCAAAGGACGTTGGGTTTAGATCCACTCCAGAAGCTATCTGAACACAGTAACATTTGTGTGGGTTATGATAACTTTCATACAGTATGTTATTAGAAGTCAGGAAGTGAAGAATCTGCTCATATACTTTTAAGATAATTGTATCAAATGGTACTTTTGAGGGAAGCAAGAATTTGCATATTAAATGTGCAAAGTAATTGTTTTGCACTTGGCTCCATGTCTACTTCTGAATAAGAAAAATCATTAAGTGGTATAATCTATTATTATAAAAATAAAACTTGCAAAATAAGTTTCATTGGAAATCAGCATTCTTGCCCCTTAATTTTATATACATTGAATGCTAACATCCTATAAAATATACTTGGGGATAAAGTAGGGATACTGTAAATTGCAATTTGTCCCTTTAAGAGGTGGACCTTCTGGGATTTGGGTGATTTCAAAATCAAATTATGAAAACAAAGAACCATTAATCTTTTTACATTTAATTTGACTGTGTTTGACATGTTCATTGTCTTATACTTCACTTGCTGTTCGCTGCTTAGTCACTTCTTATGAGATGGACAGCCATATAAATTTGACAATAAACAAATAAACAAACAAAAATATCAAGTTATGGCTTAGAAGCTAAGCAGCAGCACGTGAATAATTACCAACATATCTGCTAGAGTTGAAATGAAGAGGCAGTGGGAATCTGTAAACCTTTGAAACCAGTGAACTTCTAACAAATATCTAATAAAAAAGGTAGAAATGTTTGGGGTAGCTTAGTAGGATGTATATTACATCCTCATCTGTGATATAAACTTTATCCAAATTTCTAACCCTTTCATAAAATTAGAAGGGAGTCTGCAGTGTTGCACAAAACCTAATGTCTGAACTGGAGTGAAATCTGAGAACAACTGTGATGGTTGTTGGCCATGTTTATACCTGTTTTGGCTTCACCTGAATTAATTGTCCAAGCAATCTCACTGCAATCGGAATGCCACTTACATAATACACTTACAGTACTTTCTCTATGTTCACTGTGGTTGTTTGACCACTTCTTTCTGCTCTATACAGCTGTTTGGCACTTACTGAAAATGGGATTAGTCTAAACTACCTGTTTGTGCTATGGTATAGGATTTTCTCAATACTTTCTTCACAGCTCCAAAACTGTGACATGCCTCAATGATAAGTTAATCTTCTGAGAGTCACCACTGGCTGGGAGCAGAGTCAAGCTGGACCTTCTCTTGACTTCATTCCGGGAATGCTCATAAACAGCGGCTTTGTTTGTGATTGACTCTTTTCCAGAGTCAATCACAGCCTTAGGATTTGCTGCACACTTGCTCATATGAAGTTTGTGTTTTTATTGGACTTTTTTTTTTTTTGCCTGTCAGTTGTTGGTGAAAACAGTGATCTCACAGAGACAAACTTGGCGACAGTGTGCCTTGTTTTACGAGTGTCTTATGCTCATGGGCACCTTTGCAACTGAACTACAAGCAAACATTATCCACATTATTCATTAGTGTAACCCAGCTTAGCCTGTTAATGTTAATGGATGTTTTGCTCCATCCAAAAATAAGAGGAACCCAGACCATTATTAATTATGGTAAATTTATATTCTGTTTTCCCCATCCCTCGAGAAGACCTTTTTTCCTAGGACAGCCAGTCCTTTCCTGCTTTTCTATAGATGTTTCCAAAGTTGCTAATAGTGGCAAACCATGAAAATAAAAATAAAACTATTTCATTGGCTTTACTTCTGTGCCTGGTGCTACAAAGCCACAGAGAAGGTGGAGTAGAATGAAGATCTGTTTGCTGGGATTAGTGAATGCAGCCTGTGGTTGTGGACAGGAGAAAGGAAGGCAGAAGGAAGTGAGTAGGCTTCGAATCAGTTTTACAGAGTTTAAAATTCATTTAGTAATCTAACCTCAGGCAAAGGAGGTATCCAAGAAAGGAAGGTTGTTTTCTTGCCAATTGCTCTAGTTTCTTTTTTGTGTCAGCTTCAGCACTAACCTATAGTTTCATATTTAAGTAACAAAATTGTTTTGTTATTTAAAATAATATCTTCCTTTTGGTGGTCTA
Source organism: Aparallactus werneri (assembly GCA_032468035.1). Classification (NCBI taxonomy): domain Eukaryota; kingdom Metazoa; phylum Chordata; class Lepidosauria; order Squamata; family Lamprophiidae; genus Aparallactus; species Aparallactus werneri. The sequence continues at coordinate 529,947 of JANHFQ010007832.1, read as the reverse complement.
TATAGTTCAATGACCCTTTAAGCCTCATCATGGTTATGTTCAGATGTTCCATACAGTTGGAACCGACCTAATGTTTGGTTGGTATCTCTTGCAAGTAACCGTGATACCGCAACAAACTATAGAAGCTCCTTCTGCTGCTTGTTCAAAGGTATGTCAGAACTCTGTCTTGTTCCAATCCTAATAAGAAAACAAAACAAGGCAGTGTTGGAGTTAGACAAGTTTAAGGTTAGTTTTATTTAATGTTATTTGTCTGGAGGTCCTGAAAACTTGAAGTTGCAATTGCTTACATCCTTAAAGAGGATCAGAACACATTTATATACTTCAGTGATTGAACAGAATTATAGATAATCCAATTGCTGCTTATATATACTGAGAAAAAAGACCACATCCATCCATGACAAAGTAACGGGTGAACAGGCAAATCTGGCATGCATTACCAAAATCTGAACATTTGCAATCCCAGGTTTAGGTCCTACAACAGCAGCAGCACTGATGAGGTGTGGTTGAGGTGGTAATGGTGTTTTTTAAAATAGTTCAGCCCAGATCAGATACCTTGTTTTCAGGTTGGCAGGATATTGTGTTCAAATAATCTCCAGGGACCAGTAAGAGCTGCTCCTTGGATACTAGCCGCACTTATGGTTGGCAGGATCCCTTCTTGAGCTTCTGAACTTGGTTGCCAAGCTAATATTGGAACTCCCTTGGTTGCTGGTACTGGGGGATTTTAGTCTTCTTGGTTGGAATTTGAAAGGTTTAATGACCTCCATGGTAAACCTGGGACGATCTCTGATAATTTTACGCTTATGTAAATTGACCGTCATACAGTAAATTTGTTTTTGCTCCTTAATAGTTGCTCTATGATTTTAAGATGTAGAACATTATTATAAATCTTGCCATGGTCAGATAATTCCTGAATCAGATGGGATTTATTACTACTTGAGCCTCCTCAAGCATGAGTTGAGGTTTGTGACAGGCAGGGGTGGGTTTCTACCAGTTCAGCCCTGTTTGGGCAAACCATTTGTTCCAATAGGCTACCGGTTCGGCGAACCGGTAGCTAAATCAGCTAGTTTTCGGGCCTAAGGTGATGCGCACGCAGCACGTGCCAAACATGTGCTGCACGTGCATCAATTTAGGCTCCCAAATCAGCTGATTTAGCCAAAGTGGTAGTTAAATCAGCTTATTTTGGGGCCTAGCACTGCGCGCGTGCATCAATTTAGGCCCCAAAATCAACTAATTTAGCTACCAGTTCAGCTAAATTTAGCTACTGGTTCGCCTGAGCCGGTAGCTAAATCATCTGATTTTCGGGTCCAAAGTGATGCATGCACACGTGCAAAATGCCCGCACCAAATGAACTGGTTGTTAGACTGGTAGAAACCCACCCCTGGTAACAGGTGTTTGATGGTCCAAAGTATGAATGTTTCCTTTTGTACACTGGACAAAAGAAAAGCTATGTTTTCATAGCTGTAAAGTAGACTATAGGAAGTCCTCAACTTACGACCACAATTAAGCCCCAAATTTCTGTTGCTAAGCAAGACATTTGTTAAGTGAGTTTTGCTCCATTTCATGATCTTTCTTGCCACAGTTGTTAAGGGAGTCATGACAGCTATTGTGTTAGTCACGTGGTTTTTAAGAGAATCTGACTTCCCCATTGACCTTGCTTGTCAGAAGGTCGCAAAAGGTGATCATATGACCCCAGGACAATGTAGCCATCATGAGTCAGTTGTCAAGTGTCTAAATGTTGATCACATGACCATGGGGATGCTGAAATGGTCACAAGTGTGAAAAATAATAATAAGTCACTTTTTCAGTGCCACTGTAACTTTGAAGGGTCACTAAATGAATTGTTGTAAGACAAAGTTTGTTTTACCTGCTATGGCTACCTCTCCTCTCTTTGGATGCCTTGTGGTTTTTGTATTGTTATGCTGGTTTTGTATTATTTTCATTTCATAAGATGCTGAGCCAGGTAGTTGTGCTTGGCAATACTTCTCACCCTACTGAGGAGGCCTTACACTTCTGTCCCACAAAGTCTTACCTTGACAGCACAACTGGTACAGTCTGTAATCCGGCAGCAAGATGACTATTATAACATCTCTCTGTATCAAAATGTATAGCTGTGATTATGTGTTCAAGGACATAAAATGTCTGCTAGACTTGGCTCAGAGTTTCCCATACAGATTTGTGAGCATATACAGAACATGTGTATTTGTTCTTAACTATTAGCAATGTTTCATTATCTGTTTTTATTTCAAAAAGAGGAATTTCTTCATTGTCCTGTTTAAAGTTTGTCTGGATCTCTGGCTTGGCTTGGCAGCGCTTATTTTCAGACTTAGCCAAAAATTCCTTTCCCAAATCCAGTATTTCCTATTTTCATTTTATAGGACATATATATAATTTTAGGTGGAACTCTTCTATGCCAAAAGAAGAGGCATTTTCTTGTTGATACAACTTCAGACTGGTCACCAGTTCTAGATTTACTTTTATTTCCCTTTTCAATCTGCTGATTATTGACTTTTTTCTCCTATTGATTTGATCTCCTCCCCCCATCATTCTTCTTTTGTTATGCTTTCAATTTTCAAATATTTCTGTTGGGTGTGCAAGAACTAGCAAGAATGTTAATTAAATAACACAATGGTGTATCCATCCCTTGATAAAGGTGGTTCTTGGTATGATCTGTGATGTGATATTATGTTATTTAGCCCTTTTAATTGCAGTTATGTTATAAATCTGACCCTCCATCACCATATGGGAATTTTTAAAATGCAGTTTATTTCCAACTACATGTATTCTTGGTGTGGTTTCTCTGAGGTCTCTTTACCTTGCTAAAGTGTGAGGATATGGCTATGTCTGACAGGAAACTAACATTCTTATTTTCCCTGACTTTTTAAAATTTATTTTTAAACACTGTGTGAAGTTGCAGTCTAGAATGGACTTTTTCTATAGGGTTAGGCCTCTTTGGCATTGCTTTTCATATGATCTAGCAAATAGCTGTGGCTTTAAAAAAAAAATCCATGAAATTTGGGAAGTCACCACACATTACTAGTAGTTAGTAGAGCCAGAACATATATTAAAGAAGATAAGAAATTGAAAGGACTGCACCAGAGAATCAGAGGATTTTATCAGTATTAAATTAAATTAAAACCATGTCATTGCCTCATAATGGGTAGGTAGTGGTAAAACAATTCTTGTCAATATCATTGTAAATTTCATGTCCATAGTTTCACTTTTCCACATTAATCTACACGTATTTTAAATCTTCAGAAAAAAAGAAATTCATATTTTTAAATTGGAGAAGGCCAAATGCTTTGTTACTTCAATCAGCTAGTCTCTTTGCTCCCCATAAGCATTTTGTTTGCTTTTCTTGCCTGCTCCTAAATCTTTTTTTTCACCTTATTGACAGATTTTTGTTGCTTATGAATAACTACTCAGACATTTTTTTATCTAAGACAAACACCACTTATCTGCCCAAAGAGCAAATTGTTTTCTTTTACTTTTGGTCCTGGCTTCCTGTGTTTGAGAATGTACTTCTCTTAAAGGAGCAGGCAATCTTTTAGGGGGGAGAGTGGGAGGTAGGAGCTGCATTCCTAAAATAATAACTAAGGGGATTTTTAAGAATGTGAAGGCTTGGCAGAATGTTAATTTCAGGCCCCTCTCACTCAAATGAAGACTGCTGGTTTCTCTTGACTATTTTAACCATAAGTTGTGTGGAATCCCTTCCTTGCCTTGGTTTTGGGATACTTGGTCCCACTGCCGTCTGGAAAGATTCCTAAATATTAGGAAGGGAGGTTATGGCAGTCAATGCGATGTAAAGGTGAAAAAGTTGGATGGAGGCTGAAGACAATCAGATTCAAATCCAACCTCAGCCTAGTGACTTTGGGCCAGTAACTCTCCTTCAGGCCAACCTACTTCACAGGGTTGTTGTTGTAGGAAAATTAGAGAAGATAGTACCATGATCTATGCTGCACAGAACATCTGGAGGAAAGTGAGGATACATAGCAGCTAAACAATAGCAACTCCTGCTTTTCTCAAATGTTGAATTGCTTGCTTGGCAAGAATTTTGGAAATTAATCTGAGAGCCACGCAAAATTAGGACTAGAATTGTGTGTGGTTCTGGAGTTCACAGGCTGCCAAATCTGAGGGAAAGGGCATATGCAGTTAATTTTTGTGACTGAAATGGAAAAAGTGGATGAAAATATTTCAGTTTAGAAAAGTACTGCAATCTCAACAGCACCACCAGCACCAGTAAAAGCAATATAAACAGCAGGACTGAACCATTAGATCCCTTGGGATAAAATCATGAACCATTTGCAGGTGAGACCAAATTTTGACACATTAGCAGTATGTTTGTGGAATAAACATGGATGCATGACAATAAGGCAAAGGCAGTTAATAAGGCAGTATTCCTCCTGCTGTTAATCCAAATTTGTTCCTATGTGCACTTCCTCAATATAGTCAAGTTCTGCACAGTACAGACTACACTATATCTACATACTTTGCACATGTGCAGAGATAGACCTTCTTCACACAATGGCCTAGAACAGATGGAAGCCAGGTTGGGCCTACAGAAAAGATTGTGTCTTAAGTTTATTTGTCCTCTGCTGGGTTATTCCAACTGCTCTGATGTGTGGCTTTCTTGCATTTAGAGTCTACATTGTTCCCAGTTTGTGCTATGGAACAGAGAACTACCTAAAACCTTTTCTTCCTCTTCCGTTAAAGGAATGGAAGGAGGATGAAGAGTATAAAATATTCTCTGTCTTTGAGGATTATTAGCTTCTTCCATCAGGAATTATTTATCATAGCAAGTCACAGTTGTGTCACTGTTTCCTTTAGTTTTGTAGTATTCTCTATACAAAGCACCACACTTGGATTGTGTGCAGGGGTGGGTTTCAAAATTTTTACCAGCTGGTTCTGTGGGCGTGGCTTAGTGGGCATGGCTTAGTGGGTGTGGTTAGGTGGTCGATTTTAAAAATATTTTTTTTAAAAAAATTTACAAACATTTTTAAAAAAAATTTGGGCCCTCCCACTCATCTGCATGCTATAGCTACCTTTATTTGCTCTGTTTGCAGCACAGCTGAT
>JANHFQ010007832.1:476823-486887 GCA_032468035.1 Aparallactus werneri | reverse complement strand
GTTTTCAGTTCCTTGCGGAAGGAACGGAGGTCAGTTGTTGTGCGGAGGGCTGGTGGCAGTTGGTTCCACCAGACAGGAAAATGGAAGTGAACATGGCCAGCACATGATGCATCTAGCCCACAGGCCACGAGTTTGAGACCACTGATATAGATATATAAAAATATATGTGTGTGTGTACACACAGAGTATATATGGAGGTGTATAAATTTGTCTAAGAATTTTGCACACTTACAATAGCAGTACTTGGCTGATCTTGATAATAACTTGAATTTTTCCATGATGAGCATCACTGAAACTGCAGGTCATGATACCCAACAATATTGGCCCAATCAAAAGCTATTATGTTCTTTGCAAACAAATATGTCAAATCGTTAGATAAAATAGTATGAAAAAAGCTGATACCATTAAATTTCTGCTTATTGGGATGGGGGGAATCAGGTTTTCTCTTCCAAGGCCAGATGTCTTTCTATTTGCATTCGGAGTAGAAAAATGGAAAATGTCCATAGGCCCTGGGATGTTCTCTAAAAGACCACAGGGATCCAGGTTTAATTCTGTAATTTCTTCCAGCCATTGTACTGTTACATCCATCATAGTTGAGATTTCATTAAAAGCACTGCTGAAAGCATAGACATTTGCAGATTTTTGCGCCCCCCCCCCCCCAGGAAGTGGGCAAGCTGTAATCAAAGATGTGATTGTGTCTTTTGTGCAGGTAGCATTCATTGCTACCATACACTATAACACACAAGAAAAAGAACAAAACATTAAAATAATCCTAATGCAAATACAGCCATCTTTTTAAAACCACATAAAAGTGCTTTAAAATGCAACAGAATAAGGAAAAAAAGAAACCAAGTAGAATTTTTATTACAGTAATTAACAGTCACAATTCTGCTTACATTTCTCTAATGTAAATATTATTCAGATGTATTTATATTTATTTTTAATATAGAACTAAAATTGCTGTGGGAAGAGTATTAAAGTGTGCTAAAGGCAATGCACTTTAGAATTTGGAAGCAACTATGTAACATCTTGCTGGTTTGTAAAAAGGGGCTTGAAATTGAATGCTCCATTTTTACACATTGGTCCAGTTGGACTTCCAGGCCTTTGATATGCTGTTGCAAATGCACTGAGTGTATACAAAACCCATCATTAGCAGAGGTGGTATTCAGCCAGTTCCGACAGGTTCCGGAGAACTGGTAGCGATAATTTTGAGAACCAGCAAATAACACCTCTGATTGGCTTACCCTGGCAAATACCATCTCTGATTGGCCGAACGCATAGCCACACCCACCAAGCCATGCCCATAGAATAAGTAGGGAAAAAAATTGAATCCCACCACTGATTGTTAGGAATGCTTAAAACCATCATGTGGAACTATTAGCTCATATGCTGGCCATTTCTGAGAATTTGGCCAATATTTTTAAATGCATTACCTGAGTACAATTGGAAAACCAGAAACTTTGGGAGGATCTACCATCCCCCCATGCCATCCAGTTATATTAATTTATCCATGCAGCATTCTTAGCAATGGCTGCACTTCTTCATTTCATTTTTTAAAAAGTCAATTAATGCAATTGTTTTAAAACAAATCACTTTGAATTTGTCACAGCAGACCATGAGTTACTTTTGAATCTGCACTGCATACGGTATGCAGATGAAAGAGGAGAAACATTGGTCTTTCCCCTAAATAGCACTGAGCCTTTGCAATTTGAGGAAGGTTCAGATAAGAATGGATGAAAAGAAACATGTTTTGAAAAATCTACCGTCTGGGATCTCAGATTGCAGTATTCTGTCATTGCAAGCTAAGGTCCCAGAGTGCTAAAGTTATTACCAGCTCTCTTACCATATTATATTGCAATCAGGCAACGGTCATTTTGCTTTAGTCTCGACCCTTGTAATGTCCTGGGAGAGATGAAACTAGGTTATTCAATCACAATATTAATGCCAGGAGGTATGGGCTTAATAATATTTCTACTTGAAGAAAAATGATATGTGGCAAGGTTGAGATCTAATTTCCTGAAAGACTGTTTTGCTGTTGTGGCTGCGTGCACGGTTTTTGTCACTAGCCCAGGAGAAAGATTATGTCTCTTTGTTTTGGACTGACACCAATGTCTCACTTTAGTTCCTTTTTTGTGATTATCCCATAGTAGTGATGTGCAAGGCCCATGTGTGCATGTCTTTGTTCAACATGTCACAACCCACATCAGCATGGCACGAGCTCACTTGAGGAGGGGATGTCTGGAGCATGAAAAGTAAGCAAGATTTTCCTCAAAAATCTGAAGACTTCTGCTCTTTTTGTTCCTTAAATTCCCTATACTCTTACATTTTTTAAAAAAAAACTTCCCTCAGAAGTCCCATTCTGAGAGAGCAGGGTGGTAGACCATCTATTCCCTCTCAAATATATCCCCATCTGAGATATATTTTTTCACCTATATCCTACAGATTTACAAATTCACAAATTGACAGAGTTGGAAGGGATCTTTTGGTCATCTAGTCCAACCCCCTGCCCAAGCAGGGTAACTGCCTCTACCTAGGATCGAACTCACAGCCTCCTGATTGTGAAATGAGAGCACAGCACGAAGGAGGTTTTCTCTCATAAAAGACCTAATCATTCAGGGCTGTTAAAGCTAGGCACTTTCTTTAAGACATTATTTTGTCCTTACTTTCTTTTAAAAAATATTTTTCCAGAAGCTGGGGACTTGAAATGATGCCCACTTTATGTTACTCTACTCAGGTTAGATGCAAATTGTTCAGAAACAGATTTTTTTTTATTAAAAAGATAATCATGCGATTCCTCATTTACAAATTGACAGAATGTTCCATAAGGCAAAAAACAACAAATTAAATCAGGTTTTCCTGTTAAATGTTAGCTTTGAAGAATATTGCATTCAATCATTAGAAGTTGCTGAATCAATATGAATAATCTGAAGTGGTTCCAGCAGCAATAGCAATCTGTTTACATAAGAATTAATATTGATGTAGCCATTGGAAAATAAATTAATTTCACACCTCTAAATCTTCTCTGTGTGAAGGAAGAAAGTAATGGTCACCATAAAAATAAGTTGGATCAGCTTAATAGTTGACTTCTAAGGAAAAGCAACTCTTTATATCAGATCAGCAATCCTCAAAGTAGAAGACACCAAGTCTTCCAAATCATTCCTAGTAGGGTGGAAGGACACTATAGTCCAATCAAACTGGGGAAGAGTACTGTACCCTTTTATTTTTATTTTTTTAAAAAAAGCCAATGATGGCTCTTCAGAGAATTAATTGCAGGCTTCTTGGGACTGGCCAATAACAGGACAATTGCTAGAGTTCAGCACTTGCCTTCAAATATGGGGCTGCGAAAAACTAGCCAAAATATTAAGGTACCTTTCCTAACCTAACATGCTGGATTACAAATCTCACCATCTAAATCTAGCAGAGACATATACTCCAATGCAAGTGAAAGGTGGAAGCATTCCTCTAATCTTCTACTACCACTCTTTTTATAAGGCTCCTAAAATAACTGTCCCAGGGAATCAGGTTTCAGAAGGCTGCTTATCCTGAACTCTTATATATGAGTTAATGCAACTTTAGAAAAATCGATAAAAGACTCATTTTCACCAGGAACCTATTAGGGACAATTGCAAAATATTAGTTATGATGCACCAACAGACATGCATGCGCATACACTGACACATAATGGAATGACTAAAAAACAGGAGAAAGGGAAGGTTGCTTCAAAACTTTTAAGGGCTCTTTGTGTGTAATGAGGACAATTTAAAAAAAATCAATACTGTAATGAATAAAAAGGTCTATCTGATTGCAGACAAATCAAAGTGCAAATCAACATGAAACACTGTGTGGAACATATACTTGAGGCTTGCTCTAATTCTCTGCCTTTATTTTTCCTAAATGCATCCAGCATCTATGGCCAATTTTGAGGCTATTAAAAATAAAAGGCTGGGAAAGGTCTCTTGTCTCCCATCAGCTCAGCTTTTAATAAATGGCTGTGGTTAGAAAATCATTCATTTTGCTAAAGACATGTGTCTTTCTGCTTTTTGTTCTTCAAGCAAAGTGCTCTTTCTCTTCCTCTCTGCATTTTTCTTCTTTTGACTCTATTAAAGGGTACAATGAAAAAGTTTTATTTGGGAACAGACAAATGACTATGTGAATTAAAGGGAGCAATTGAATAAGGCATTGAAGGGGACATCACAGAAGGAAGGTGATATTAGATTTGAAGGAGGAACAAAATGCTAAAACTCAAGGTCAAAGTTTTTATTCTGGATCAAACTGCAGCAAGCAAAACATGTGAAAAGCATTCGTTATCATTACTTTGCTATTGTAACTGTCAGACCGAAAGACCTGGGGAGGAATCAAGAAGGTAATTGGTCTGGAATCCTTACATAAGCATAAGAGATAATGTCCAACTTCCTTAAATGCCATTAAACCTTATATAGTCTGGCGCAGGTGCAAGCTGTCAGTCTGGGAAGATACCTGTGAAGTAGGCATGAACAATAAAATAGCTAATTGAACATGTGGATCTGGTTCTTCACACCTAAAAGTAATGCTATAACTGTACCTGGACCTGATTTGAGACCCAGGTCTGAAATGTCATTGTTCACCAGATGTGTTGAGCTCATCATTCTCGTCTCTTTCCTTTGTGCACCCACCTAATTGGTTGCTCTAACAGGATTGAACTACTCCTATCATTCAAGACAGTCCATTGCTCTTGATGAAGAGAGGTAATTGAAGTATAACCCAATCCATTGATAGCTGAAGAATATAAGATAATGTGATCCTTCAAATAGGGAAAGTCTCTTTAATCCTAGAGAGAACAATAACAAAAACAATAACCTCTATAGGAAAGGATTCATAAGAAAAGGTCTCAAATAATTGTTTAACACCAAGTCAGGCAGGACTTAATCAAACTACAGTATGTAAAAAGAAGCCACCAAAATTTAGAACTGATTAAATGACCCACTGGAGTGGCTAAGCTTCTGCTCCCTTTGCTGGCTTCTTTGTGAAACTGGTTAACAAAGCCACAGACACACAGCTGGAAACTTCTGACAATGAGATAGGATTGGAAAGGACCCTCTATAAGTACTCTTGTACTAAATATGTCAAACATAATCTTGTACCAAATATGACAACTATGATCAACCAAGTGTGAACACTAATCTTGTGAAAAAAACCACATACTATACATTGACATAAATAAAAAGAAACTTTTTGTAAAAAATATCTGAGCTAACTTGCTTGATTTGTACCTCTGTCCCAAGCATGAGGCTCTCTAGTTCTGTAAAAATAAACACCTGGGGGGGGGGAGATTATGGTACTTTCCTTGTTCCAGCATAATTTATTGGCCCTTTTCACTTCGGTAAAACACAAAGCCAACTCTGGCCAATGAATATGGGACTATGAATATTTGTCCTGTGAATCAATCTAGGTGCAACTAATTCCTTCCAAGCTACCGGTAGTCACAATAATTCTGCTTCCATTACAAAGTCCAGGCTTTCAAATGTAGAAGTCTCTTATTTGAGAATGGATGCCAGCCCCATCCAGCTGACAAATTTTCTGAACAGCACAGTTATGGATACCAAAATGTGTGTTGTTCAACTCATGTTTTAATTTCTTTATTTGTTAGACTTATAGTGTGTATCTTTCTCAAGAATTCAAGGCAGGACAGATTATACTCCTTCCTAACCATTTTTTCCAGCAATCGTAACAACAACTCTGGAGGTAGTTCAATCTGAGAAAGAATGATTGGCCCAAAATAGCCCAATACCCTCCATTGCTAAAGTTAGAATTCAAGTTTGGGTCTTCTCAGTCCTGGCCCCCACATCTTAACCCCTACAGCAATTGACTCTGCTCTATAGGATTAAGTGATGTCTGTTAGAACATAGCGAAGAGTATTATATATACCAGACTCAGTTCCAACAGGAGAAGTTGATAAAATCGGCAAGTGTTGAATATGTTTATTCATCTTCTCCATGACATATTTGACTTTCCCTCTTAGGAGGAGCTTTACTCATCCAGTAAAAGATAATTATTTTAGCCTTGCTTTTATCTAAATTGCTGAAGGAAATGATACAGTCAGCATGTTTTTGAGGAGCCATGAAAAGTCAATATGTTTAAAACACTTCCTAAAAGCATGCTGATGTTTTTTTTCTTCTCTACTGTTAAAAAAAGCACATTTCTTTTGGAGAAAAAGGGCCTGCAAAATCTTTTCTTAACCTTTAGCATGTCATGATCACAGGATGCACAGTAGACATGAAAGTGAAATATGTATTGTCTTGATGATACCAATTAAATATTTTCCAAAGCAATCTCTAAGTTTCTTTCCTGTTCAGAAATTGGCATTTTTAAAGCTTCTCTAGTGGTTTCCTAACATGAATGTAGGAGCTGGTGTACTTTATTTTTTCCCTATGAAATTTTTTCCCCTTTCCTTACATTCTTCTCTCTTCCTGTCAGTACTAACACTTTGGAAAAACTCAAATGTTTCCTGATGTTTCCTGATTCAGTGAGAAATTGCTAGTAGCATGGATATTTTATATATATTATATAAATATAAAAATTAAAGAAAAAGAAAAGAAATAAAGGAGTGGCTTTTAATCTTCATCACAAGTATAAACAAATTTGATAACCATTCACTCCTCCGCCCATAGGAATACAAATATTTTTTTCATCCCATTGCCATCTCTTATCTATGAGTAAAACCATAACCTTTCAACCTTTCAAACCTGGTGTCAGCAAAAAAAAAGTCTATAAACAGTTTTCAGAACTTTACAATTGCATGTCTTATTTTATCCTTGATCAAATGAACCAATTTTACATTCTCTCCTTTTACTTCTGACAGTAATTGCCTTTAATTCATTCAGATATTGTTGCAGGATTTTGATTTCTCTTCAATTCTTCTTTATCTCATTGCACAGACTACTTCTAAATGCAGTAAAAGCCATATCATTCTTTTGGTTTGTCATTTCTATTTTTAATTTTTAAAACTTCTGCTATTTTTGGGGGGTTTTTTTTGTAAATGTAGGAGATGACCTGACAATATATCCAGTAAAAAGTGAGTCTTCAAAAGGCTCTGCCATGATTGCAAGCCTCATAGGTGATCTCTTCAGATCTCAGTGCTCAAACCTGCTGATCTCTTCACAAGGAGTAACCATTTGGACCACATGGAGTGATCTCCCATCCTCTCCTTGTTCAGAGAGGTTCTGAGAAGCCAGTCCACTCATCGGTTCTTTGTCTTTTCTGCAGTTGTCATTTTCAGTTTCTCAGAGGCATCTTCAGTTCACCATACCTTCCTGGAAGTAGCATGGAATTTCAATTACTTGGGCAGGTTATTTATTTCCCTTCCATTTATGCCCTGCATTTAGGTATATTTCCAACACAGGCATAATTACAGTCACCAGATGAAAAATAAATATATACATAGTTGCTATATTTCCCCCTAAATTCATATGTACGATTAAACTGTTTTTTGCTAAACAATATCAAGGACAAGTCTTCATGTAACAATAACGTACACAATAAGTTCTTATTTAAATATAATGAATAAATATAGCAATAGCAATAGCTTTTACAGCTGGTTCACAATGCCAATATATTGCCCCCAACAGTCTGGGTCCTTGTTTTGCAAACCTGAGAAGGATGGAAAACTGAGCCAACCTCAACCTGTGCTGCCAGGGCTCAGTGGTGGTATGAGTTTAATTGTTTGGAATCTAAGCTGGCAAGAGAGTAATTTCCAATAACTCCACCCCACTGAATTTCAGAACATAAAAAATGTCTTGTTGAATCAGAGCCAAGGCATTTAGTGTCATTCATAATCAACCAAGAATCCCCCTATAAACCCATAAGCAGGCCAAGAGTTTATTTCATTTAATTATTACTCTTCCTTGCATTAACTTGGAGCAGAGCACAAGTGTGATAGTATCTGTAAATGTGATAACCTCTGGGTCCTCATCAACTAATATTGTCTCCAGTGGTGGGGTTCAATTTTTTACTACCGGTTCTATAGGCATGGCTTGGTGGGCGTGATTATGTGGTCAGCCAATCAGAGGTGGTATTTTCCAGTTCTCTCAACCAATCAAAATTATCACTACCAGTTCTCTGGAACCTGCTGGAACTGGCTGAATACCACCTCCGATTGTATTTAATACTGAATCAATATTGGTATCAATCATATTGCCATTTGAGCATGTAGGCCCTGAGTCTCATCCTCCATGAAGATACCCAATCTTGTTTTTAAAGCTGTCCAAACAGGTGGCTGCAATGTATTACATCTTGCAGCACACTCCATAATTCAGTTATGCCATTTTTTCCACTGTTACTTTCACATATGACTATCGCAGTTTGCCCAATGTTTGCAATTCCAGCAAATTCATGCCCTCCCATTTTAAAGGGAGAATGAAATGTAGATTTGCACAACCATTGTCATGTCTGGCCTCACCGTGCAAGAGTAGGAGAGAGATAGATAAGGCAGGAATGTGCATCTGAACCATACTGCCTGAGTAGAAAAGAAGCCTTTTATGGAGGAGGAGGAATCTCTTGGGGTTTCTATTCTAGGCTGCACTGACTAGACTCTGATAAATATGATGTGATGCTTTTTGTGTAGCAGCACTTGATGGTCTAAAAAGAAATCTTGGATCACCCTTTAGAGATGATCATTGAAAATGAATTCAGGTTATCCAAATTTTCTTTGCTGGCCTGTGATACTGATGAACATTTCAATAGGCTCATCCATGTACAAGAGAGAACCAATGGCTGTTGTAATTAGAATAATCCTCCTTATTGATGACTCCCCAGATACTAGATTTCAGCTTCCATAATTTCATGGCCAGCATGGCCATTGCTGAGAATGCTGAGAAATATAATCCAGGCTTTTGAGGGCTGCGTAAGTGTGATCTTAAGTTTAGTTCCATATTTTCCTATGTTCCAACATTATGTCTTTGTTCCTCTGTCGAGCTGGTCAAAGAATGATCAGATTTTTAGTCCCTGAAGCATATGTCATCACAGGTTTTAACAAGGCTCATAGGAAGCTTGCAAAAACATTTGCTACTTAGCTTACAGGAAATGCTGTCATCAATGTGGCACATGCCAGATAGTCTTCGACTTGCAACAGTTCATTTGGTGACCATTAAAAATTACAACAGCACTTTAAAAAGTGAATCATGACCATTTTTCACATGACCATTGCAGCATCCCCATGGCCACTTGATCAGAATTCAGAAGTTTGGCAACTGACTCATATTTATGATGGATAATCATGTGATTCACTTAACAACCACGTTGCTAACTTAGCAACTGCAGTGACTCATGTAACAACTGTGGCAAGAAAGGTTGTAAAATGGGACAAAACTTAACAAATGTCTCACTTAGCAACAGAAATTTTGGGGTCAATTGTGGCCATAAGTTGAGGACTACCTGTATCTTGGATAAAAACTCTGGTAAGTCAGAAAGAAGGAGGAAAGGTTGTTAATATTTCTTCAAATAGACATGAAATAACCAGAGTCAGTGTTCTCATTACGCCGCAAAACATCTATATTTTTTCACTTCTTCATTGCAGTTTATCATGTGGAAGAGTTTGGTCAAAATACTGTGTACACTGGACAATTGACCTCTTGTAAAAAGCGGTAATCTCAGAAGTTATGACTTTCCCTAACCAAGCTAAGTAAACTTGTTTTATTTCTTGTTGTGCTGCTGCATTGATCTCTAGCCAGGCAGATTTTATTAGGTATCTTTGTGCAATAATGAAAAACAGGAGGATAGTTCAGATCCTCGAATTTATAGCCATGCAATTTTGGCACATCTTTTCATGTAATATACAAGAGATATCTTGCTAAATTTTATTCCACTGTCACAAGTGTAATTGAATCATGAAGTGCTAATTATATGGACTCTTCCACAAGTCACAAGGAAAAACATTGACTTAATCCACCATCTACAGTATATCAAGAGTCTGGCTTGTGTACCATTGATCCAGGTAGTGTATATCCATTCTGGATATACACTATATATCTCTATATATACACTATATATAGATAGTGTATATCCATGACACAACAGTGATTGGTCTCATT
>JANHFQ010007832.1:172509-183968 GCA_032468035.1 Aparallactus werneri | reverse complement strand
GTCTTTGGCGACCCCTGTAAAAGGGTCGTTCGACCCCCAAAGGGGTCCCGACCCCCAGGTTGAGAACCACTGCTTTAGATAGTCAGATGGAAACATTCAATGGTAAATGAACTGCCTATGGCAAATTGCCTAGAGCCCCTCTGGGAAGGAGGGAGGGAGATCAAATCTCAGGTAGCAACTTAAAAGGAACTTTATAGCAAAGGTAATGCTGTTCTCCTATTTAGAGCTACTGTTACTGCTACAAGGAGGGTCCAAATTGCAAAAAACACAGAATTACTGAACTTGTGCAAAGGAAAAAACACCAAAGAAAATAAATTAAATTAAAAAATATATCAAATCAAAATAATTCATCTTATGCAGAATTTCTAGCTGAACTTGTTGCTTGTTTCCTAAGAAAAAGCTAATGCTTGAAGCTAAAGTTCCCTTCTCGCTTATCTGGATTTTTTTTCAACTTCTTGCAGATTGTTTAAAGCCTTTAAAGGTGTTCTATTTTTAGCTACGATGCTCACCTATTTCCTATCTACAGTTTTAAAAAGAACTAAAGCCTGGAGAAGGAACAGTTGTTAGGGGGAACCTAGAGAAAGAAGGATTGTGGGGGATATATTCTTTTGATTTATGCTAAAATAGGCATCTCTCTTCAGGAGAATCCTATTTAATTCAAGGCCATGGATTCCCTATCTGGGAATTAAACTGTCAATCTTGTAAATGCAAATTTTGTAAATGCCTCCCGCCTGGAGAAATAGAAATTGATATCAAGATAATATTTACTAATGTGGCTTCTACATTTTTTTCAGTAAATAACGTCTATGAATATGTTGTCTCACCAAGCTGTATGCAGCTGCCGCTATATAGAAATCCTCTAATCCTGTTACTTGGATTAGAATTCTTTAATCTGATTCTGCTTCTCTGCATGTAGGAACGATACCAAAGAGCCCTAACGGATTCTGAAAATGTCAGGCGTAGAACACAAAAATTTGTTGAGGATGCTAAGATTTTTGGTAAGTAAGCAAACAGGCCAATGTTGTGCCAGAGTTTGTTACAGTGCTACCTGTATATCTCCAGTGATATTTCTTATGACTACACACATTGAAAATGATTCCTAAGAAACTCTTTGTACCTCATATGAGTCCAGCACCTCTTCATTGAAGGAGTCCAGCAATGTTTTAGGTTCTGCATGAGCCTGAGAAAAGATGTAGATAATCCATCCTTAAAGTTAAGGTGACTCATAATATTTATTACACAACAGTTTACAGTGTTAAGTGAAACAAAAAACAACCAAGTACACAGTAAAGCAACTTAATGGTTAAAATTAAAGCTGTAGTGAAAACATCTCAGGGAAATGTAGTGGTTAAGGTATTGGAGTAGATGTATAGAGGCCTACATTAAAATTTCCCGTCAACTGTGGGAGCATATTGGGTAACTTAGGGCCAGTTGCCCTCTCTCAGCCAAAGCCGCCAGTTGGTATGAAAAAAATGGAAGAGAGGTGTGTGTTAGTCCTGAGTGCATGAATGAAAGGCATTATAAATGATCATTTGGGGATCAAAAATCAGTAATAGTATGTATAATAGTATAATCAGTAAGCCTATGAGACACAATTTTATTACTCCATATTACTAAATAAAATGGAGTATAAAATAATTGGGTTAACTCATTAGTGATCTGAAGATGACAATAGATGAAACCTCAAAAGAAGATAGTTGCTATGACTGAACAGTTTTTTACAGGTTAAAGAAATATATTCTAGAGATAATATCTGGATGGTACAGTTTGGTGGAAGCATCAAACCAAATCAGTGTAAATACTGTTGTCCCTGAGGCCCAGGAAGTTCTTCTAGTTTAGATAATCCAAGATCCCAAAATGTTTTTATCCTCCTGAACTACTGTCATCCTGATTTTTTTTGCCGATCTTTGTGCCTGCAGGCATCCAGAGTTTCTGTAGAGATCTGGTAGAAGTAGCAGATATCCTGAACACAACTTTGGAGATCGTTGTAGATGATGATGATGACCCAACTCTGACCCTGAATAAGATCAGTGAAGGCTTGACTCTTATAGAAGTCAAACTACAAAGCATCTTTACTAAACACGGTCTGCAAAAAATGAACCCCATTGGTGGCAGATATGACCCCTATGACCACGAAATCATTTGTCATGTGCCAGCAGAAGATATGCAACCAGGCACTGTGGCTTTAGTGACTGTGGATGGTTACAAACTTCATGGCCGCACTATCAGACATGCACATGTAGGGGTGGCAGTAGAATCTCAAGAATGTGATGAACCTGCATCTTAGCAATTGGGATCCTATGAACTTACCGGTATTTCTTTTGTCCACATCATCACTGCTGCTTTATTTATTAAGCCACACCGGTATGATTTGCTGGTCTCTCGGGATTGGCATGATCATTTGGCCTTCCTTTTCAAGCTGTTATTATTCAATGTTAGTTTTTCCTGTTGTGTAAAGATATTTTTTCGGTTTCACAAATGTGTCCTCTTTTTCTGTTCATTAATTTTATGCCTGCATTAAAAGGAATGTAGGATTCATTCAACCAATGCACAGATCTATTGAAAAGTCAGTCAGTAAAATCCCATTGATTTCAATAGGTCTGTTCAAGGGTGACTAAAACTGGATCCTATTCTCTGAAAAAAAGGCTTTCCTCCAAGATTTATTTTTAATTTGCTTGATAATGACACTATTGTTCCCGTTTTCCTTTTTAATAATCTGTGGTATACATTTCATCTGAGCTTTATTTACAGTAACCCACAGTCATTCTTATTTCAATCTGGGGTGTTTTTTCCATTTATATTTTTATTCATGTGTTATTTGAGATATTCTCTTTAAGCAATAACAAGATTTTGATGTTTGTTTTTTCACCTTTAAATATGTGGACAACAGTAGCTCTGTAATTCTTTTACAGTCGGCCAAGTACATGTTTTGGAGAAGATTCAAGACACCACTTAACCACTTAAGTCCAAGATTACCTTCCTTCTGAACCCAATTTCAACTGTTCTGGGGCATTTGTAACCCAAAAATGAATGTGCTAAGTCTTCAAGCTTCAACACTTTTCTTTTTGAACATTTTCCAGATTTGGTTTTGCATCTCAAAATGTCCCTGAGTGCTTTGACCAGTAAAAGAATATTTTCAATCCTAAATTACTTATGAAAATGGATGAGTAAATATCATCTTTTGTTTTCTTAAACTTTTCAAGAAGCTGCTTTCAAGTAGGGATATGATACCGGTCTATCTTACAAGAATGGTTTGGCTAGTTAAAAATTGTGCAGTGTTTTAAAGATGAACATCTCTTTGGGATACTGAGTAATATAGTGGATTATTATGCCCAGCCAAATAATTTATGAAGTTGTTTTCTCTTAAATTGATTTTGAATTTGGTCTTCCACATTATGATCTAGCTATCCCACCAAACCCACAAGTTCGCCATCAAGATTTTCCACATTTCATAAATTGGCTTAATGCAATAAAAGGTCTTTTAAACCTAAATTTTAAAGTGACAAAAATCAATACTTACTATAAAATACAGTACAATACATAGTCCCAAGGGAAGATCCTTCACAACAAGGATCTTGTTGCGAGAGACTCAACAACTTGAAACATTATCAACTGACCTGCTCCATGTAAGACATGTGGTATCTAACAATGATTGAATTAGATGAAATAGTGAACAGCAATATAAGAATGATTCATGGACTGTTAATAATTCTGCAAATAATCTGCTGCCATTTTCCAGCACAGCCTGACATATCACCAGTGGTGGAAAGGATGAATGGTGTTGGCCTTTGGGGGGAGGTTTCAACTTTGGGATAATGACTATGCAGATGTTAACGGAGAGAAATATTAACTTAGAAATGATTAGATGTCATCTGCTTTATATTTAATTTACTCTTTTTGTTAAAAAAAATAAAAGTTACAGAACCACCGAGTAAATTTAATTCATGATCAAACCCGAGCATGTGAGCATTGATACAAATGGGAGCTGGCTTTATGGAGCTATTCAACTCAGAATAAGCCTATATAGTGCAGCAAAACATAGTTTAGATGGAGGCTGTAATGAAGTGTGCTCTTGAATCTGTGCTGCTTATATTATCTGTTGATAAAACAGAGTCCTTGCTATTTTGCTAATTACTCTTGAACGACAATCAGATATGAAGAATTCAGCTGATAGGTGAAATTAGGGGCAAGTTGTAATGATGTACTGTACATTAGATCAAGAAACCAACATACTTTATTAAGATAGGCCACAGCAACAGAATTTTGTAGTCCTGATTGTGCTTTACCTCTCCTCCCTCTTATAACCAGAAAATCAGGGAGGAGGCTGCCTCCTGACTGCTTTCTTCCTTCTCAGGACTTGAGAATGCTTCAGCGCCCTTTTGCTTATGTGGTGGTTCTTGGTTTTCCACTTAAGATCATCTTCCTGGTACAGAGGTTACCAAGGTGAAGCTTGGTAACAGCCCTTTTAGACTTTCATCTGAAGATCCTTAGCTCCAAAGGGAAGAAAACATCCTATGGCCATGACGGCAAATATATGCCACCTGTGCCAGAAGTAGCACACAGAGCCATCTCTCCGGGCATGCGAGCCATCACCCACTGTTCTTTCGGGTTTTGGCTCGCCAGGCAGCTGGTCTTCGCGTGCATGGGAGTGCTGAAAACCAGAAGAGCAGCCACCCGGTGTGCATGCGTGCACTGGGAAGATGATCTTCCAGTTTCTGGCATGTGCATGCACACCGGCCATCTGGTTTCTGGCGTGCGCGAAGACCAACTGGTGCACCGGAAACTGGAAAATTCCCATTGTGCATGTGCACCAGGTAGCTGCTCTTCTGGTTTGCAGTGCGTGCATGTGTACTGGCCAGCTGGTCTTTGCATGTGCATGTGCGTCAGGAACCAGAAGACCAAGTAGCTGGTGCATATGCACATGCTCCTGTTTCGGCACTCAGTGCTGAAAAGGTTCAACACTGCCCTATGGTCTTTATGTAACATGGTATTGTGATGGGTGTGTGATGCCTTTAGAAGGATTGTGTGTTTTATAGGATAAAGTTGGCCAAATCATGGCTTTGGGACTGAACAAAACCAAGATTGTGTAATAGGAAGTATATTTGGGGTTGCTTTGTCATTTGGGTGAAGGTGAATGAAGAAAGTGCTTCATGGGCAAGATGGGTGACAGAACAAACACTGAAGGTCATGATTGTGCATACAAAATGTTGGTTTGGTCTCAGCCCAGAGGAGTAAGGAAGAAAGCCATCCCATGAGAGTTATCTAGTAACAAACATACCTAGTATACCAGTTTCTCTACAACAAAAGAAGTGATGAAGTTAAAAAATGCAATAATTGAATCCTTTGGTCAGCCATGATGTGATAGATCAAGATATAATGTACATTTGCCATACTGTGGCATATATTTCTGACCCTCTCAAACCATGCAATGACATAGCCTGAGGTGGAGGGGGGGAGGAAAGAAAGGATTTTTACATAGGAAAACTAAACACATAATCTAAGAACACAACAATACTTCTAATTCCGCTATTTTTATTTCATTGAAACAGCAAGTGATTGTACCCAATTGCCCTTGATTGATATACAACACCTAAGAAGGGTCAGACCATGAATATTTGGGTGAGAGCTCAAAACAATTCCAGTTGTCAACCAGATGGGGACCTTGGGCAAATGCTCTGAAAGGAGGTGATGACAACTCATTTCCTTAATGTTGCTAGGAAATGAAGTCATGGAGTCATCAGGACTCAAGATTAATTTATAGGGGTACTCTTAGTCTTCTAACAGAATTGACGTAGGGCAGGGGGTGTCAAACTGGTGGCCCATGGCCAGATGTATCACATGCAGGTCATGTCCACCCCAGATCCCGAAGGGAAAAAATGTGATGCTGTGAGTTTGACATCCATGAGGTAGGGAATGAGCGTGCACAAGTTGTTTAGAACAGAAGCAAAAGAATTGTTATGGAGTGCCAGGGAAGTGCCTAGAGTAAACACAGTGCAAACTATGAAAAAAAAAACCTATGATGAATTACTGGGATGGGGGGAAGGGGAGAAAATACACTTAAGAGAATGATAGTTACAAAGAGTGTAATTAAAGAACCATTCAAAAGCAAGGAATGGTTCTTATTTAAGATTGAGGGACAGAAATGCAGAATGATATTGATAAAAATAAATTTGTTTTAGAAGTGGGGGTGGAAGGAGCCTTATCAAAGTGAATATAATTTAAATAAAGACATTAGGGAAGAAATGGTAAACAGAAGACTGCTCTGTAATGGAATGAAGGACCAGCAAATAGACTGACTCTTTATAAACCCTTTGGACAAGGAGTGGACTTGAAATTGCTCACAAGTGCCCAAGTCAGTGGGTCTCTGGTAGGAGAGGAGGAAATAGCCATGTTGCTCCAATCATGGCTGACACCTTTAAAGGCTACTGGGTTCACATACTTTTCTAATCGTTTTCAGAAATTGCTTATTAGCTGCTTTTCTGTTGTTAGGAGCATTCGGCTCAGATGTGATGCACAAAGTGGGTTTCCTTTGATCCTTAGCTAAAGAAGTTTTAACTAGAACTTAATTCAGGGCAGCTTTATATAGGGAGGTGCCAGGCAGATTTCTGTTTTTCAACATAATTGAATGTATGTGTGCGAGAAAGAAAACAACTGTATAATTGCTGATTGAGAAAAAAAATGTGATAAAATTAACAGGCTTGAATTGTGGAATGCTTTGTGCAAATAAGGAGGGAAAGGTTGGTTGCTGATTGTGATAAGAAAGGGATATGATGGATGGAAAGTGCGTGAAAATAAAGCATGCATGAGAACATTTAGCAAATAGTTCAACACAGAGTAAGGCACCATTATACAATGTTCTTTCATTTATTCAGGAATGCTTGTGGAGATATCTGAAGTGTGGGTTGCGGGAGTGAATATGTGTGTACTTTGGTATGCAGATAATACAGTGCTTTTTGCTGAGAGCCCAAATGACTTGCCCAGAGTTGGATGCAATTAGGAACATCTAACTGAAAATTAGTTTCTGAAAGACCAAGGTCATTGAGTAAACTGAAAAATTAGAGCAAAGAGATACATTTATGTATCTTGTTTGAATGTTTCAAAAAATGGGACGATGAATCTAGAAATTTTTAAATACTGCATGGCATATGGTTTGATAAGTTTTCCAAAGAAGTAAAAATAACTATGCATAAAAGCATGCTCTAGCCCACATAATTCTATGGAAGTGAGAGTTGAATGTACGGAGGAGGAGAAATGGAAGTTGGATGGACAAGAAAAAGACATAATAGCTAATGTTGCTGCCATAAATAAGATGTAGTTGTTTCCTTTTCTTATGCAATACTTTCATCTATCTGCATCCTTTTTGCATTTGTGTAACATTGTTTGCTTAAAAGGAACTACAGTCATGGCTATAAAAGTGTCTATAGAGATTACTTATATCCCACTTTTCAAGATATAAATCCTACAAAACAGTTCACAAATAAGTTTTTGTAATTTGTACTTATACAGATAAGGTTCCTGATTTTTAAAAAAAGCCAGTTCCAGAGCAAAAGCTCTAGTGGTGCCAGAGGGAGATCTGGAGGCTTAATTTTTTCCACTTTCTTACTGGCTTTGTCCACCCAGTAGACTTATCTAGGAGTTGGATATATGAACATCTGACTATAAACTACAGGTTGTGTCATATGTGGCCAGAACAAACTTGGTTAATTTCTAGTTCAGCACACTGTGGTTCAGTGTGTTGTGCATATCTAGCCCATTCACTCTAGTTTAACTAGCTAGATGGCTTTGCATAGGAGACTTAAAGTTGGTGTAATGTCTCTTCAGTCAATCTCAATTCTGGTGACCACATAGCTATGGGTTTTGTTATCTATGCTGGGTTTTGCAGGTTTTTTGCAGCAACGTAGGGGTGAATTGCTTCATCTGTCTTTGGGAATTTCATGCAGCTTTATGAACTTCCAGATCTCATGTGTAAGTACTAATCAGCTCTAACTCAACTTATTACAGATAGTCCTCACTTAATGACAGCAATTGGGACTAGAATTTCTGTTGTTAAATTATTGCTGTCATAAATGTCATATAGTTGTTAGATACCATGTACTGTAACTGCTCTGCCTTAGTAACAGAAATGCTGGTACTTACATTTGCCATTAAGCAAATCATTGTGGATTGTTATGTGAAGACAACATGTGGTTGCCATTTGCCACCTTTTGTGGCTTCCCCATTGACTGTGCTTCTAGGAAGCCAACAAAGATGGTAGCAAATGGCAACCATGTAACCACAATGCTTCTGCATCAGACATACAAGTATGAGAGCTAATCCTAACTACCCTTCATTCAGCACTGAAATCCCACTATAAATCAGTGCTTGCTGAATGAGTAATTGTTAAATAAGAGCCATTTGTATTCATTTAATTGATTTAAATTTAAATTTATTGGCTGCCCAAATTCACTATACTAAAATACTAAATACTAAATACTAAAAAAAAAGTATAAAAACAGTTAAAAGCAGGGATCATTAAACAAATAGCAAAAATCAACTCCAAGCCAGGGATGAAAGTCAGGTTTTCAAAGCTTTCCAAAACCTCAGGAGAATATCCCAAAGCTGCTTTTTCAAGAGGACTTTCTGGTTTTTCTTTGAAGATGTTTCGCTTCTCATCCAAGAAGCTTCAGCTCTGGCTGGATGGTGGGAAATGGAAGGCCTCTTGAAAAAAACAACTTTGGGACCACCATGACACAGGCTCCATCTTTATCTCTGGGGGGGAGGATGCTGTTCTGGAGGTTGAGGGCCTGCAACAGAGAACACATATTTCCTCAGTCTCACAAGATGGCAGTGTTCAATCGCGGGGACCTGGAGTACATCCACACTGCTGGAAACTATTGGGCAGGCAGAAACAATTCAAGACAAATAAGTCTCTCAATTATCCAGGTATCCAACTTAGCTGTTTCAGTTAAAGTCAGTTTAGGGTGATCTGTACAAAAAAAATGTTTTCTCAAAGAAGAGACTGGACAGCCTCTTGTCTGAAAGGCTGTTATTCTGTTCTGTTGCGAGTTATTGTTTGGGGAGGGGGGGTGTCCAATGGCATTGAACTATAAATCTCCAATTTTATGATTTCCACGCAGTGGCTACTTCTTGTTTCAGTGCTGGAAAATGCACTCTACCGCTGGATAAATTCTGGATTTAAGTAAAAGAAAAACAAGCCAGATGCTTTAAGTACTACCTGACCTCATGCATCATTGCAGGAAAATCTCCGGAGCCAGAAGTGGAGGTTTCTCTCTTCCCTTTCAGACTAAAGTTGCACCTCTACACTACAACCCCAGAACAGTCCTCCCCTCCCCAGGATTACCTTTAGAATTAGAATAACTTTATTGTCACTTTGAATGTACACTAATCGGCATACATTAAACTGAAATTTCGTTGTATACAGCTCTCCAAGCGTCTCTCTCCACCTCTAATATACACTACATAAACATGACTAAATAAATAAAAAATATGTATATACCCAGATATTTTACACGGAGAAACAATACAGAAAAAAACACCTTGGAGATTTCACTCTGAAAAGGGCTCAGTAAGGTTAACCTGGGAAAGCAGCACAAGCTGAGGGCGCCTAGAAAACAGGGCTTTTGCAAACCCCTGATCGAGGCGGCTTCCGGAGGCGTCTCTTTGCCAGAAAGCTTGAATTTCGGGGCTGTGGGATTAAAAGCGCATCTCACCAGCTGGCGTTTCAGGCCTTCCTGCAAGGGACGCTGGCACTAGAGTGAGCCAGAAGACGCGGCCTCCTTCCCCTTTTATATATTAATATTAAATTAATATAGAGGTTGCCTCGTTCGCCGTCGCTGTCTGCGATCCCCGCGAAGGTCAAAAAGGCCGCGGGAGACGCGGCTCGATGATCCGCTGCGTCTTCACCCCCCCCCCCGGCGTCAAAAAAAAAAAAAAATCTCGGGAAGCGCGCGGGCCCAGAAAGCTGCGAACTCGCCGGCCGCTGCGCCAGAAGCATCCGGGGGGCGGGCGGGCTGGTTTCCGCCGTTCAGCGGTGCTTTTGCCGCCGCCGCCGTCCCTCTTGTCTCCCCGTTGCCACCATGATGGCAGAGTTTGCTCAGCCGCCTTCTCCTGCCCGGTGGCTTTTGTTTCTTACCGTAGCTGGAGGGGGCATGATGAGAACGGAGCTTTCCTTCGTTGCGGCAGGGGATCATGCAGATCCGCCGGGCAAAATAGGTAGGCGTTGCTCTTTTCATCGCAGCGGGCAGTTCGCGGCTTCCCGGTTGGCGTTAGCCCCCCACCCCCCCGCCGCCGCCAGCACCACCACCGGGGGGCCCTGGGCTTCTGCGCGCAAGCAGCCTGGAGCTTCCCGCATTTGCGCTGGGGAAAACAGCGTAAAATCGCAGTGATGAGGGCTGAAAGTGGAGCTGATCTGGCTTCCAGGCTTGGCGTTTATAGTGGCCCTAAAGTCGTATTTCCGACACGTGTTTTGAAATTTATCCGGCGATGTTCTTTAAAAAAGAAAAAAGCCAAGCCAGCCCAATGACAGGGTCTGTGTATATATTTTATCCTTTATCCCTGCTGGTTTTTTGAGTTGTGTGTGTGTGTGTGTGTGTGTGTTTGTGTTTGTTGTGCTGACGGACACACCTCCGCCCGTTACCTTCTGCTTTGACCGCTGAGGGTAGCACATACCTTCTCCTATATGATTGATGCCTGTCAGGTACACTGGATCTACTCTACCCAGAATTCTCAGCAATTGGATGGGTTGGCTAGAAATTCAGAATGGCAGTCCCAACATACTGAGAGATTGAGGAAGAGTGAAATTAAATTAAATCATTTTCACAGTGAGATACAAGTTTTGAAGTTCGATTGGAATAGCAATAGCGAGAGCACTTAGATTTTTATACAGCTTCACAGTGCTTTCCAGCCCTCTCTAAGCAGTTTACAGAGTCAGCGTATTGCCCCCAGCAATCTGAGTCCTCATTTTACCTGAAGGATGGAAGGCTGAGTCAACCTTGAGCCTGTGAGAATTGAACTGTTGGCAGTCAGCACTGCAATACTGGATTCTAACCACTGCGCCACCATGTCTCAGACTTAGCCAGAAAAACTGTTTTATTCTTTTATTCTCCTTTATTACTTTTTATAAATAACACACACAATACTCCTTCTTCCTCCTATTTTCCCCACGAGAACAATGCTGTGAGTGGGTTGAACTGAGGGAGAATGACTGGCCCAAAGTCATTCAGCTGGTTTTCATGCCTAAGGCAATACTAGAACTTAAGTTTCCTGCTTTCTTTCCTGGGGTCTTAAGCACTAAAGCAAACTGGCTCTCTTTTTATTATTTTACTAGCTGATTACCCGGCGTTGCCTGTGAATTTTTTTGTGGGAATGCATTATTGTAAGGGAAAAATAAATGTTAGAAATGAGACAGGAGGTAGTGAAAAGTTGGAGAAGTAACAGTGTTTTATTGCAAAATTGCCCGG
>JANHFQ010007832.1:161183-172409 GCA_032468035.1 Aparallactus werneri | reverse complement strand
GTGGCCAAATATGGAAGGAAGCAATTGCTTTCTTTTTTCTGTCCTCGGCTCATCACAAGACACCATCCAACAGAAAACTTTATACTTTTGCTGTTGCCTTTTTACAGGATATGTTATTTTTATATTTATATAAAATATTTATATATTTATTTAGTTCTCAGTATAAAAATAACATATATATATAAATATATATATATATTATATCCCTGCTATTGGACAGAGATGTGGTTTGAGCAATCCTCTTCCTGGGAAACTATATCTATTGGTTGAAGGTGAATCTTTTTATGATGGTTCTTAACACACTTGCTTTGCTTTGGCAGCTGTGGTGGGAGCTGGAATTGGTGGCTCCTCAGTGGCTTATTTCCTGCAGCAGCAGTTTGGGCCACAGGTACAGCTGGATGTATATGAAAAGGCTGTGGTGGGAGGTCGCCTGGCCACAGTTACAGTCAACAAGCAGTCCTACGAAAGTGGAGGGGCCTTCTTCCATTCCCTCAACTTACACATGGAGGACTTAGTGCAGCAATTGGGTAAGTGCTTTGACCATTTAGATGTGTGAACTTCAGGCTTGGTTTCTGTGTATCCTTTTATTGCCTCTGGGTTTGGGTGGTATGGCAGGTCTTTGGTTCTCAGATACAGTAGATAGATGAGATCAGGAATCATCATTGTTCTGTTACAATGGAGCTCACTCACTTGTTCTATTCAGCCAGCCTGTCATTTCCTGCCCAAACATTCAATTCAATTCCATTCTCATTTGTATTTTTGGAATACAATTGGACTATTTGGGGGAGATTCCAACTCAGAAGGTTTCCCCCGTCCCCTAAGATAATTCCTTTTTGTGAATGAATAGTGATGGCTCAATACATTGTATACATCATGACAATGTGCTTGATTCATGGATATTTAAGTATAAAGCAGTGTTGAACTGAGCTGAAGGAAAATCACGGTCAAACCTCCATACAACATGGGCCTCATTGAGTGACTTTGGACCAGTTCCTTTTCTCAGCCCAACCTTCTGGCAGACTTTGAGAATCTAAATGGAGGGGAATCCTCAAATAATATGTTTACATGATTCCAAATTGGAGGTAGCCATTCTTATTTTCTCTTCACCTACATTTTGTGTATTTGGGTTTGTTTTTTTTTACAAAATTTGTTTTTTAATATGGGTTTTTATATTTTTAAAATATAATATTTTAAATATATAATATATTTTTATATTTGTTGCTGTGTTCGATTGTGGTGCATTACCCAGAGTAGAGATGGGCAACTCCATAGATTTGAAAAATCAATATATGCCATCTTCAGCTGAGCCTTTCCACTCCTTCAGAGGAAAGGTGGAATGTGACTACAATGAAATGTACATGAATATATTATACTTAATATAATGTATCAATTGTAACAACATCAAATTACTAAATTTGCCTTGGCGCAAAACTGAAAATGGACAATCAATCCTGTAATATTATACAATTTATGGAACTTAGACTCCACTTTCACTCGCACTCAAGGAAGCATATATATAGGGCTCCCTCCTCTCTCGTTTCCCTTTAACAACAACACTGTGAGCTAAAAGTTGTGTTTGCACAGATTGACTAGCACAGGTCTCAGTGTATGATTTGTGCTGAAGGGGAAAGGAGGCAATATGCCAAATTAATTCTAGACATAGTTATGCCAGAGTCCAGCAGAAACCCAAGTTGTTTTTACTTTTAAATAAAGTTGGGAATTGTCTTTATTTTCCTATCCAGTCTTCACTGCTCTTTAAGATTCAACCCACTGTTGTGGATGAAGGTGAAGCATATTTGTTTGTTTTTGTAGTAACAAAATCTGGCCACTCATGGGAACCCTGCAGTGCCAAAATGGAAGAATCACAGATGAGTGCAATAACAAATGAGAAACTATTAAAAATCATGACTGAGAAAGATTTCTCAGAATTAATGCAAGTTAGAAGTAGACAGCAAAAGAGATCAAGAAGGTCCGCTCTCTTGCAAAGCCCATCATGGTAAAAAGGACTTAAGCCAACTTTACTGGACCTTGTTTTCTCTTCTATAGGACTGAAACACCGCCGAGAAGTGGCAGGAAAGAGTGCCATCTTCACTGGGGAACAATTTGTCCTTGAGGAGACAGACTGGTACCTACTCAACCTTTTTCGGCTCTGGTGGCATTATGGCATGAGCTTTCTACGTCTACAAATGTGGGTAGAGGAAGTAATGGAGAAGTTCATGAGGTAGGTAACAAAGAGGCCATCTCTGGTGCCTCCAGGGCAGTGAGAGAAAAACGGGACAGTCTTCCTTCGATCAAATTTGCTTGTATCCAGGTGGTAGCAATATAATATAAAGGAGATGCTTCCGACTTCTTGTAAAGCTCATCAGGAATGGCCTTGAAGGGCAGGAGCAAGAGCCACTAAGTTGGTAGCGGTCAGCTAAGTTGGACTTGAGTCCGGGAATTTAAGAACACTTCTAAGACAAGCTCCTCCTGAATGTGCACAAAGTGAGGGAGGAGGAATCACATTCTGCCTTGTAAAATCTTTTGCTAGTAATGTTGCAGTACATCTAATCTTGACCTTCATGGCCTCATTCCTTAGTCTGGTCTACCTTGTAGGGCTGTCTTTTCCTAAGAGAAAAGCCGTGCTGCTCTACATTTTCCTCCCCTTTTTAATGACCTGCAGAATTTACAAGTATCAGGCCCACGGCTATGCATTCTCTCATCTTGAGGAGCTCTTGCGTTCACTGGGGGGCGACACCTTTGTCAACATGACACAGCGCTCTGTGGTAGAGTCCCTGCTGGAGGTGGGTGTCACACAACGCTTCATCGATGATGTCATCATGGCCATTCTCCGGGCCAACTATGGCCAGTCATTACTGGTGCCTGCATTTGCAGGTGAGTATTTACCCATCTACGGTTCCAGTCTTTTTTCAATAGGCCATTGCTCAGGCTTGGGAGACAAATGTGTTGTAGGAAAGGCTTATGTTTTACAATTTAGCTTGTTTATTCTCTTGACAGCAGTCCCCTCTGTGCTTCTTTTTTAAGGGGCCATGTTACTAGCAGGAGCACAAGGCAACCGATGGGCAGTTGAAGGCGGCAACAAACTGGTGTGCTCCAGCTTGCTGAAGCTAACCAAAGCCAACATAATCCATGCCAGGGTGACAGCTATTTCTCTGCACAGTTCAGGTATGCCACCCAAATCCATCTTCTAAGATCCAAAGATCGCCAGGTAGCGGGGCTGGAGATTTTAAAGAGCTGCAGACCAAGTAAGCATGCTGGGATGAGCGAAGGGTCTTACTTTGTGCAAGACAGATTTCCCCATTCATATGGGCGCACTTCAAATCCGGAGGACTAAATTTTAAAAGCAATTTAGAAAGAAGTGGCACCTGACTTTTAATGTGGATGAGGTGCAAATTGGATAAATGCCATTAGAGATTCTGTGAGAGAATTGTAGCACAAGAGATGACCCAACCCTAGGACTTCATGGAAGGAAGTGTAACGTATTTTCATTCTCGCAGACCTCTGGCTAATTCGTCGCCTCCTTTTATTTGCTTTTCAGGGAAGGTTCTTCAGAAAAAACAACATTTCTGAGAGTGCCTTTACTGAGTGGTGGCAAGGAGCAAACACACACATACACATGGTTTATTGTATTCATGCAAGATCTCTGTTTTAATCCCAGAATTCAGAATTCAGATATTGTTGCTTCTCTGTAGATATACAGTACATGCAATAAATATTGACCGGATACTGTGCCCCATTATATAAAGAGACCTACTTAGGCCCCATTATATAAAGAGACCTACTTAGGCCCCATTATAGAAACAGACCTACTTAGGCGAACAAAGCATTAGAACTGAAGTGTCACAAAGCAGGTTAGCATGAGCTACTGGTAGGTACCCCTCCTCAAAGCTACACAAGAGCCACATCTTCAGGAAAACTCAGCCTGGCTGCTTTGCTGATTTCCCCAGTTGTCGTGGATATCTGTTTGTGCACAGCTGTTCCATTTTTCTGCAGGCTCAGTGGAAATGTCTGTACTTGCGCATATGTGTGTGCAGACCACTGTCTGAGGCTGCTGAATCTTCCATAGTGTATAGCTACTCTTAATGCATTAAGGAAAGGAGTTTCCTCTTTTTAAAGCTCTATTAGCTACAACTATGGTAGTCCTTGACTTATGACCACCATTGAGCCCAAAATTTATGTTGCTGAGTGACACAGCTGTTAAATGAATTTTGTCCCACTTTGCGACCTTTTTTGCCGCAGTTGTTAAGTGAATCATTTCAGTTGTTAAGTTATTAACACGGTTGTTAAATGAATCTAACTTCCCCATTGAGTTTGCTTGTCAGAAGTTCTCACAAGATGATCCCATGAACCTGGGATACATACTGCAACGTCACAAATACGAGTCAGTTGCCAAGCATCTGAATTTCAATCATGTAATCATGGGGGATGCTACAAGGGTCGTAAGTGTGGGGAAATGGTCACAAGTCACTTTTTTCAGTGCTGTTGTAACGTTGAAAGGTCACTAAATAAACTGTTGTAAAAGGAGGACTACCTGTTAGAGAGCAGGGGTGTCAAACTTGCAGCCTGCGGGCCGGATGTGTCCCGCACTGGCCACGCCCACACCCTGGTTTAGCAAAAAGGAGGGGGAGTCATGATATGTCACATGATGACATGATGCCACTGTGTCAGTTGGAAGATCTCAGGCTCCAACTGGGAGAAAATGCGGGGTGGGGGGGAGAATGAAAGTAGTAAAAAATGCAGGAAGGTTATAGACAGAAATTACTACGGTATTCTCTGGATCTGCTTTAAAGAACTCTGGATAATTGCACATTGGAAGCAACCTAAATACCTTTGACGTAAAGAATCCATTGATGCATGCAGAGAAGCAGGCAGGACACAACACAGATAAGGATCCTTCTACTGTAGGAATGTTCAAATGGCTTTCTCTCCTTTCTCTTGCTTTAAAGGTTGGCATATTTAGTGCACAGAGACAACTGAAATTTCCTGAGTGTTCAGTCTTAACATTTTTTTTTCCTAAGAAAAAATGGTGTTTCCTGTACATGGGCTGTTTGTTGTTGCTGTGATCACTCAAAGCGTAACCAGTTAAGCAAATGTGATTCTTTAAGAGAAGATGTGATGAAATGGCAGATTACTTGCATTCTACTAAAACGAACAAGGAATTAACTTGTATGTTCCCTTATAAGGAAGAGGAGCAGAAAACTATGCAAGAAGAGAGAGACCATTTTCAGGTAGACAGTATAAAAAAAAGGTGAAGAAAATAAAAACAGATAACGAGTGTGTATATAACATATAGAAAATGGAAAAAGAGAAGTATTGGTAATCCTTGTCATAAATTATCATACTGTGGATCAGCCGCTGAGGTGGTGTACCCCTAGCCTGAAATAACTTTCATTCTGTATTATTTCTTCATAAAGTATTGCATTAAATAAGATTTTAACTCTTAAGGCAAATTCAATCACACACCACTGAATACCCAAGATATCAAACTTTAGGATATAAAAATCAATAGCTTAGGATATAATTTTATTATAAGAATTCTACATTTAACATTTTGGAGTGATACTGAGATTTTAAAGAAAATAAATGTAGGAAAAAATGTGCCACTCCTGAACAAATAAACCCAGTTGCAACACAGGATATAGTTGGCATATATTTTTTTCTTCCTAAAAGCATCTAGATAAATGTGTATTTTGACTTGCAGTTTAGAGAGCGCGCTCATAATAGGGTTCCTTATAACGGATGTTTCTTTTAAATGCTGGATAGTAGAAAGTTGCCTATCTTTTTTTGTTGTATATTACTTTAATAATGTTTATAGTGTTCTGCGGAAAATTACCTTTCTTGTTGCTGCTATATCATTTTTGGTCATTGTGACTTGCTTTGTGCTT
Source organism: Aparallactus werneri (assembly GCA_032468035.1). Taxonomy (NCBI): domain Eukaryota; kingdom Metazoa; phylum Chordata; class Lepidosauria; order Squamata; family Lamprophiidae; genus Aparallactus; species Aparallactus werneri. The sequence goes on along the minus strand of JANHFQ010007832.1, from coordinate 166,524 downwards.
GCTGAACTGTTCAGCATCATCTAGCTTCCTAGATAAAATATATAGTTTTTGAATGGAATATCCCAAACTGTAATGACAGCAGATGTACACAACTTAACCCAATTGTTTTCACTTACCAAAGTAAAAAACTACAATAAACTTCCCCTTATTTGTGACTAGTCAGGGAAATCCTCTCTATGCTCTTTGACCAGTTCCTATCTGTTACTTCTATGGGTTGTGTGAGTGCTTATTTTAGCTGGTTTAGCTAACCATGTGTTAGTCTTCAAAAATAAAACCAACAGGCAGTGAGTGAGCTGCCGGAAAAAAATGGAATCAACCAAGAAACGGGGCCAACTATGAGGTCTTAGCAGAATTGTTTCTCTTTGAAGTGTCGTCTATTTAGCTTCTTAGATAATGATGGTGACTTGCTTGGTAGCTGTCTGATTTACTGATTTTTCCCCCGTTTGTTCCCTGTGCATTTTTATCCAGAAGGAAAACCCCTCTACCAAGTGCACTATGAAAATGAAGACGGTCCAGGTTCCAACTTCTATGACATAGTGGTCATTGCCACTCAACTACATGACAGCAAGAACAATATTACCTTTCAGAATTTTGATCCTCCTATTGCTGATTTTCCTGGAACTTTTCACACCACAGTCACCTCCATTGTTCACGGCTACCTCAACTCCTCATACTTTGGCTTCCCAGATCCCAAGCTGTTTCCTTTTGCCAGTGTCCTCACCATAGAAGCTCCTGGCCTCTTCTTCAATTCCATGGATAACATTTGCCCTGTCAACTTATCTAATACCTTCAAGCGGAAGCAGCCCCAGGAAGCTGCTGTGTGGCGAGTCCACTCTCAGCATCCTTTGGAGAAGCAAGAGTTGAAGGTGCTCTTCCGTTCTTATTATTCTGTTCAGGTGACAGAATGGCAGGTCTGTCCCGATTATGGATCGGTCAAGAACCTCCCACCTATTATCCTGCATGACAGCCTCTTCTACCTCAACACCATGGAGTGGGCAGCCAGCTCCATGGAAATGGCTGCCGTGGCAGCCAAAAATGTGGCTCTCTTAGCCTACAATCGGTGGAATCATGATGTAGAGAAAATAGACCAGAAAGACTTAATGCACAAAATGAAGACTGAGCTGTGAACTTAGCACTGCGAGAGAAGACTTTATTGCATGCAGAGTGAGGAGGATATTTGAGGCTACTAAGTGCCATTCCTTGACTTGCTGTGTTCCAGTTATATTGGATCGCAGCATTCGGAATTCCCAATCAGTGTAGTAAGAGATGCTGAGATTTGCAGTCCCACACATCCCCAAATCCTCTAAGTTAAGGAATAAATTGTACTGCAAATTTAACAGAAGTAAAGCAGAGCACTGGCAAATCTGTGTCCTTATACGTTCATCTGTTGTTATCTGTGTCATGGCAATCTCTTTAGCATAGCATCTCTCTTTCAGAGAGTCTGTGAATTCATGCCTCTATCTAGTTGTTCAGGATTCTTCAGTAATCATGGAAGAGGATTGAAGCCGAATAGTGTCAAATTCCATTTGACTTTTACTTTACCTGCTGATTCATATTCATACAGCCCAATTGTGTATATCACCCAACAGGCTACAGCTTTGGATTCAAATTTCCTTCTTGTGTCTTCTACAGCCTTCCCAAATAATTTATACTGGACTGGACCTTCTTCTTGTATTTCATCCCTTAAGTAAAGGAAATGGCACTTGTAGAATCGTAAGAGCTTTTATGATTTCTTGGTTTTCCTGGCATCCCAAGCACTGTATTCCCTTACGTTTATTACAAAGCCCCATGGATTTAGATCAAATGATGGTGAAGCAAAGGACCTTGTGTTGGAATGTTTACTGTGAGAAAAGCTAAACAGCTTAATGAATCGTGTAACTTTTTATCCACTATCCAGATAAACATACGTGCACAATTAATGGCTGATCTGAAGTTGTCTTGCCAGCCATCCCATGGACCTTTTTCCTGGAAATAAATTCAGCATTCTGTCTTCCGGCATTTGGGTTTTTTTTAAAAAAAGATTTCCTTGTTTCCTAAACCAGGTGAAACCACCAAACTAACATTCTGGAATTTTTCTGAGTAGATTCCACAATACCCTAGCCTTTTGGTCAGGCTGATCCAGTAAATCTTGGGGAAAAAAGTATGTGAATTGAGGGCTTGAATATGTGCTACCTGCTGCTAATGAAGCTGGGCTGCTGTGCAACAGCTGTGTCGGGTAAAGGGGTAACTTGTTTTTGCTAATTCCAGATGCCATAAAACAGTGAGGTTCCCTATCTTTCTTCCTAGAAACAGATTAATTTCAATTGTTACCCTGTGTATAGCGTGGATATTGATGAGAAGGTTTTCTTTAATGAACTTTGTTAAATCAATGACATATTTGCAGAATCAGGTGAGCAACACACTTTATGATCAAGCAGCTAAATAGGTGTAGGCCCAGCTAGCCTCTAATGAGATATTTCACTGTGCCTTGAGTCATAGCCTTTAGCTGGCTAGGAAGGAACTGGAAAAATGAAAATAAAGTTATTGGCTTGATTTTTTCTGAAGTTATGATCTGGCACATAGACAAAATCTTAGATCAAGGATAGCAAACTATTTGCAGCTGGTTGGCAGATCTGGTATGTTGGCATATTGTGAATATTCTCACAAAATGGTTGCCACAGTCGATGTGGCTCGACTCAAAATATTCCTTGGTCGGGGTGAACTGAGAAACTGTTCCCTATCATTCAGTTGATCTCACTTTACTAGATCAACTTAACACTTCTCCTGTATCTGAGTAGATGCATGGACTTCTAAACAAAGCACTAGACTGCATCTATCACATGTAATTTTCAGAAAGACCTCAGGAGATTTTTTGTGAGTAATGCCTCTGGGCCCCACGAACGATGGAGGCAGATGAACCTGGAAGTATGCCCACATTTTTCACTTAACAAAAATAATTAAAAAGAAAGGTGCAGCAGGGGCTTGGCAGGTACAAAAGCCAGCTGCTTAACAGTTATATCAGTACTTCTTGGCATCTAATTGGGTAGCTGCTCTTTATTTTGCTCTGTTGCTTCATAGCCATAATAGCACTGCATTCCATCCATGGAAAAAATGTTTCTGGGAAACAACTCAAATAGGATTCAGATGAGAATCTTACATGCAGAACCCAAGGATTAGGCTCGGGTTCCTCTTCCTTTGGACCAAACCATGTTGAATAATGGCTTGAATAATGGCAAGCTTTCTTTCTATAGAACAGGCAGCACTGATGCTTTCTCTGTATTATAACAGTTCTTCAGCTGCTTATCCCACGTCGGAATGTTTCCCAGTCCTACTGTTGGAGAAGCCCCAGTGCAGGGATTGAATCGCCTTCTGCAGAAAGACTGTGTGTTCAGCCCCTGAGCTGTGATTCCTCTCCATCGTGAAGGATAGGGTATTAACAGAAGTTAATACAGATACTTAGGTCCATTACCATGTATGTGCATAGTAATAGGCAGGAAAGATTTCTTGGGCTCTCTTGCTGCTTTCTCATTCTAACTCTTAGTATGAATACCACCCTTCATGTTCCTCTAGCTTCCTGCTGACATGCAAGTCATATTATCAGAACTTTGAGCAGAGGGGCTGCTGGTATTTAGATAAGGCTTTCTTGATAGCATTCTATAAGGTGAACAATCTTGATTTAAAGAGCCTCTCCATTGCTCAACACTTAAGACTTGTTCTCTGCTATGACTTGAGAAGCAAGAGAGCACTCTTAAACTGTTGAGGAGTAGGTTCTCATTATGCTAACCATAGTGGGGTTGGGCTTATGCTTTGTGTGGACCCAATCAAGTATGGTTTGGTGATCAGACGTGAACTCTACATAAAGTGTGATCCCAGCTAGTTAGTTATGCCGAAGTGCTCTATACTCCGTCTCCCAGGACTATCTGAGAAGGATGTTCTGAAAGGCGTTTTTTGAATGTATGAAGCCAACTGGATGACTTTGGGCCAGTCGCTTTCTCAGCCCTAGGAATAATGTATTGGCAAATGCACTTATGAAAATCTTGCCAAAAAAAACTGGAATTGTCCAGGTAGTTGCCAGGAGTTAAAGACTAACTTGAATACACAGACAATGACATACTGGTCTATATATTGATTCATCTCTAAATATTCCATCCAAACTCAACTTTATAAGCTAAATTGTCACCAAACATTCTGAAGGCCTGAAAATAGATACACATTTTAAACAATTATCTCCTGTTTTTTCTCTAAACCCCTAAGCAAATGAGGATGCCAGATAAAGGGGGGGGGGGGGAAATGGAACTGTGGCTGTAGCATCATAGCAAATGCGGTTTAAGTGAGGAAGTAGCTTCAATGGTTTAAACTGGACCTAAAGCATTAATGAGTAATTTGCCTGCTGGATATACTTTGCCAGCCTTTTTTTTTTTTGAAGGTAATGCAGAGATGGGAGCTGAGCAATAGCAATAGCACTTAGACATACAGTATATACCGCTTTACAGCCCTCTCTAAGTAGTTTACAGAGTCAGCCTATTGCCCCCAGCAATCTGGGTCCTCATTTTACCTACCTCGGAAGGATGGAAGGCTGAGTCAACCTTGAGCCGGGTGAGATTCGAACTGCCAGATTGCAGGCAGCCAGCAGAAGTAGCCTGCAATACTGCATTAACCATGACTAGCCACCGCGGCTCAGTCAAGCACAAGTGACTTCAATTTCTAAAAGTACATTGGTGTTTCTTCATTTGGCCAAAGAAGAAGAACAGAGCAGTTTAGAAGAGCAAAAATGGTACTTCATCCATAAGAACAGGAAGTCCCTTCCTCTTGGGTCCTCAAAAGATGCAAGTGCAGCCCACGGCAATGGTCTCCATAACCATCTTGTACTCTTTGTGGCACTTTTTCTTCTTCCTGTGAGGCTTGCTTGGCTCACACAGCATCCGTCTCACTGGGATTTTGCTATAGATAGGGATGCTGACCATGGTGCGATCCTCCTGCATGGTGAAGGGATTGATGCACCCTGCGCACAGACAATGTGCCTCTGGGATGTCAACTGGAACCCGGGATGCATCATGGTTTATCCTAAAGGAAAACAGGTTGACATTAAAACATGCATGTTTTTTCTCCGTGGCTAGTAGGACTGTGCAGCAGTTTGAATATAGAAACGAAAAGGTGGTTCTTGACATCCATGTTGCACCTCCAGGCTCTTTACAAGAGCTCCTATTTTTTCTGGGCCTCCCACAATCCCAAGAAAATACGGTACGTTTGACTGAGAAGGTGCCGTCTTATAATAATACTTAGAATTATATACCGCTTCATAGTGCTTTCCAGCACTCTCTAAGCGGTTTACAGAGTTAGTATATTACCCCCAACAATCTGG
>JANHFQ010007828.1:0-16988 GCA_032468035.1 Aparallactus werneri | reverse complement strand
CCTAAAAAGTGACATATGACCTGTCGCAGACCCCCCCCCGCCTGGTTTCCATGCAGATGCCTGTGTTTCTGGCCACTTGCAGCCTCTGCTGATTTCTGGCCTGAAACGCCCATTGGGGGGAGCCAGAGTAGGATTCAGGAACGATCCCTGTCAAAAAGGTCACAACATCAGGTCCGACTTATGACCACCAGGGAAATGTCAGTCTCTGTGGTGGTTGCAAGTGGAGGCCTGCCTGCCCCTTTGATCCAGGGGCCGCAGTGGGGTGGGAGGAGAGGGGCTCTTGAGGCCTCCTAGGGGGCTGCCGTGACACCAGCTTCTCCTGCAGGTCCCCTCGGGCCTCTTCATCCCCAGCATGGCGGTGGGGGCCATCGCGGGCCGGTTGCTGGGCGTGGGCATGGAGCAGCTGGCCTACCACCACCACGACTGGCTGATCTTCAAGGGCTGGTGCAGCCCTGGCGCCGACTGCATCACGCCTGGCCTCTATGCCATGGTGGGGGCTGCCGCCTGCCTGGGTGAGTAGGAGCCCCTCCCACGGGTTGCATGCCCAGAGCTGCACACCGATTGTGGCTGAAAGGCAGCAAGCAGGTCCCTTTAGATGGAGGTCAACGTGGGGGGGGATAGGGCTGCTCTCCCCACCCCCACCCCCCTCACCACAAAGGCCTGAGCCCTTAAAGAGGCTTTTCAGCATGATTGTTGTGGGCCGTTGAGCTCAAGGCTGGGGCAACCTCAGGGCCTGGGATGGGGAAGGTGAGCTTCAGGGCCGCCTGGAAGCGCTTGGCCACATCCAGCCACTGGCCATAGGGAAAGGCCTGGCCACTGAAGCTGCCCCTGGTTGAAATGGGAAGGGCCGGGAACCCTTCTGAGCCTCCCTTGCCGACAAAAGTGAGCTGCTGCTTCCGTGACGTCTGGATTTAAAAGGCTCGTTCTGGGACGGAGGGGAGACCTGGGAACTGGGGCCAAGAAGATTGCCCCCGTTGCTTCCTTAGATAGCTTTTCCTTGCCTTTTTATTCTTCTTCGCTTTCATCCCTTTCTAGTCTTTTTCTGTTTTGGTAGTTTTTAACTCTTTCTGCTAAAAGAAATTACCCATATAATTTTTGGGAATCCGGGCTCAGGAGAGGTGCTGGGGCACCAGAACCTGACAGGAGGATGCTGGGGACGGGCAGGCGTCCTGCTTACCCTGCCCTCTGGCTCTTGCAGGTGGAGTGACCCGCATGACCGTCTCCCTGGTGGTCATCATGTTTGAGCTCACGGGGGGGCTGGAGTATATCGTGCCCCTGATGGCGGCTGCCATGACCAGCAAGTGGGTGGCCGATGCCATCGGCCGGGAGGGCATCTACGACGCCCACATCCGCCTGAACGGCTACCCCTTCCTGGAGGCCAAGGAGGAGTTCTCCCACAAGACGCTGGCCATGGACGTCATGCGCCCTCGGCGCAGTGACCCTGCCTTGACGGTGCTGACGCAGGACAGCATGACAGTGGAGGACGTGGAGGCCGTCATCCATGAGACCACCTACAGCGGCTACCCTGTGGTGGTCTCCAGGGAGTCTCAGCGCCTTGTGGGCTTCGTCCTCAGGCGAGACCTGGCCATCTCCATTGGTGAGCGGGGCCAGGAGCATCCTGGCAATGCACGGAGGTGGCGGTCTCCATCTCTTGGGCGGTGGGTGGGGTGTGGGCTCCCCCCCCCCAGTTCTTACTCTCTCTCCCCCCCCCAGAAAGTGCCCGGAAGAAGCAAGAAGGGATTGTCAGCAGCTCAGTTATTTATTTCACCGACCACTGTCCCCCGCTGCCGCCCTACTCACCCTCCATGCTGAAGCTGCGCAGCCTTCTGGACCTCAGCCCGTTCACTGTGACAGACCAAACCCCCATGGAAATCGTGGTGGACATTTTCCGAAAACTGGGGCTGCGCCAGTGCCTGGTCACACACAATGGGTGAGGAGGGGAAGGGGTCTCTGCCGAGCGTCCTTCCCGGCTTCCTTCAGCCTCGGGTGGCGGGAAGGCCGTCTTTCTCTGGAGCGTTTGTGGTAGTGCAAGTCCTGCCTCCGTGTGACGGAGGCCAGAGGGGCAAAGGATTGGGGTGGCCAATGGGTAAGTGGTGTCACCGCAGCTGGTGAAATGCCCCCATTCTGAGGCTGTCTCCAATGGGGCAGAACGGGGGGAGGGAAGGTCGCACATCCAACAAAGGTTTGGAACACTCTAGCTGGCCGGGGCCCTCCTGGTTCGGGGAGGCTCTTGGCGTTTGCTTTGGGACTTCAAAATGAAAGACAGGACAATTCACTAGCAGTAATGAAAAAATATATTGTATATACAAATTACACATGGTTGATAGCAAAATTCTCCACTGCTGGAAAGGCTGGCAAGGAGTCCAGGGGAGCTCAGGGGAGCAGCAGCTCCTTGAAACTCTCCCTTTGACAGACTCGTGTGGCTCTTCTCCAGCCGGGCCTCGAATGGCCACCACGCCCGGGAGGAGCTCTAGTGGCCAGGAGCCTCCAGGCAGGACGTTCTCTGGGCTGGGGGCCCCGTTGCCTCGCCCTCCATCTGCTGGGGCCACAGGCGGCTCCTCTCCTGGGGTGCTAAAGGGCCCCATCGCGGGGGCAGACGGAGCCCCAGTTCTCCCGAGGTCAGTCGCTTCTCTCCCTTTCAGGAAGCTGCTAGGGATCATTACCAAGAAGGACGTCCTGAAGCACATCGCCCAAATGGCGAACCAGGACCCGGACTCCATCTTGTTCAACTGAAGCCCGGGAGGGGCAGAGGTTTTACTTTGCCCCACGGATGTTGGCCAGAGGGACTGGAGCTTCGCCTCTCTTGACGGAGGGCCCAGAGCCGTTTTCAGTTCATGTGGAGCCAGCGATAATCATGTTTTATTTTTTTCTACAAGATAACCAATTGCACTATATAATCTGTGGAAAGTTGTCTTCTCTGGGGAAGGAGCGCCGGGGGGGGGGGGCTTGTGGGGAGCTGTGCTGGGAAGGAGGTTCCACGCCAGAGTAAAAGGGAGGCTGTAACTGAGTGGGCAGCGGCTGCTTCTTGCCTGACCCAAAAGGGGGGGAAGGAACCCTCCTGTCTGGACTGGCATGGAGGGGTGATGGCCGGAAGGGCAGTTCTGGCTGCAGCCGCCCTTCCAGGCTGAGAGTGCAGGCAGCAGAGCATCTTGTTCAGTGGCACCAGATAACCCAAGCCAACTAGCTGAACCTCCAGGGCCGTCTCTGGCACCGCTGGCTTTGCCTGGCCCAGGCCACCTTGCACGCGTGGCCTGGGGCTGCCCACCTCCTGCCTTCAGGCGTCCCCGTCTTTGAGCATGTGGGCAAGGGGGGGGGCAAGAGGCCTGGCAGAGCAGGGTTGGAAGCCGAAGCGGGAGAACCAGCTGGAGGGGGAATTCGGACAGCCAGGCCTTGACCAGGCGGTGCTGCTTTTGATGTCGAGTCAAGGGATGGTGCCCCCATTCCAGATGTGGGGCTCCTGCTGGTTAGAAACAGAGGGTGCTTCCTGTACTGCGCCTGTGGGTGATCGCCCTTCCCCCCTTCCAGTGTTCCTAATGGCAGCCTGCTGTTTTGCCTCCACCTCAGAGTCTGGCTACTGAAGTAAGCCACGGTCAAGGTGCATGTGGCGCACTGAACCATGCACTGACCAATGGGGGGCATGCAAAATGCTAAGCCACAAAGAAGCAGAAGCCAGATGGAACCTGGCCCTGTTGTGGATGCAGCTCCTGATACAGCTCAGCCTGGGAATCCCTGGAGGAAACCAGCCAAGAGAAAAAGGCCAATTCCCAGGAAGGTTCAAGGCACAGACCTGAAGACTAGCCTCCCCTGGGACGGGCGACATTTGGGCTGCTGGCACAGGCACGGGTTGCTCCAGGTCAGCGGCTTTGGCTAGGGCATGCTGAGTGCTAATGCCATTCCGGGTCACACCCAACGTGTGTGCAGGGAGAGGCAGCGGGAAGGTGTGCCCTGTGTGTCTCTGGAGGGCTCGCTCACTCGTATGACCCACTGACCTACATTCTTGTCCTGGCAGTAAGAATTGTGAGTTGCCGCTGGGTGTGTGAGCAGTTCAGCCGCTCAGTGTGCAGCCTGTGCACAGAAGTGCCTCGTGGGCAGGAGGCTGTCCCACATTTCTCAGCTGGAATGACTGGAAGAGGGCAGGCAGTGGGGAGATGGTTGTGTGTAGGGGTGCAGAAGAGGGTGGGGTACGTCCAGGAGAGCCGGAAGCCTGGCAGTGGCTGGCTGGCCAGCCTGCTCACCACGTTTGGCTGCTTCAGAGACATGGTCAGAATTGAGGCTCACAGCAACTAGAGCTTCCCCTCCCCCTCCCGCCTTTGCCTCCTGGCCAGCTTGGTCACTACCACTAATGGGGGAAGGAGGGGTGATAAAGGGGCACAGGCGTCCTCCAGTGGTTCTGCGTGGGGGGAGACTGAGGCCCCAAAGCCCCCTCGGGCACCATCCCCCAACGTCACACATCAAGGCGGAAGGCTCCAAAGTAGCTGCCTGCCTCGTCGTCGTAGTTGACGTCCAGCGATGAGACGGATACGAAGAGCTTGTCGCCAGCTTTGAGGTCAAAGAGGCCTCCCTGGTAAAGGGCATGGAGCCCATAGGCCACGTTCTGCTGCCAGCACTTGGTGCCCACTCCCTTCAGCAGCAGGATGGTCTGCCCGTAGACACTCTGGAGATTGATGCACTGCACCAGCTGGTGGCCCAGGGAGCGGGCATTGGCCCCCTCGGTGGGGTAGCGGAAGTAGATCTGGGCATAGATGTAGTATTTGCCTGGCTGGCTCACCTGCAGCTGCCCGTCCTGGTAGGTGAGGTTCTGAAGGTGGGCATGCATGGTCCTGCTGGCCCACTGGCGGATGGGGTGCTGGCAGGACTGCTGCAGGTCCCGGAACTCCGGTCCCAGGACTCCTGCGGGGGGGAGACCCAGAAAGTCACCCCAGGTGGCGGAGGAGAGGCGCACAGAGCCCTGGAGCTTCGGGAGGGAAGGGAGGGGCTGTGAGGACACCAAGGGCAAAGAGCTGAGAAAAACCCAGCAGCCTCACAGGCTTTCCAAAGATGACGGCTCACACGCAGCCAAGGCCCTGCCCCAGCCCCTCTGGGAGAAGCCCATGTGAGGTCCAGCCAGGAACCCCCCTCCCCCTGGCATTAAGGGAACCTGCCACCTCGGGCTGTAGAGAGGCAGGCAAAGGAAGCGCCCAGGACTGCCAGCAAGGACCAACAGTGAAGGTGCACTTGGTGAGTGATGGTTGCTTGCATCTTGTGCAGCCACCTGAGGCCCCACAGCACTTGGGACACCCCAGCCAAGGAAAGGGCCAGATGCCTGCAGACTCACCTGGCCGGGAAGGGCTTGGCCTCTTGAGGGTGAGATGTGCCAAAGGCCGGCTGCCCAGCTGCCAGCTGGAGTTCCTCTGCTTCTGAGAGGCACTGACTAGGAAGGAAGAGGCACAGGGCAGCAGAATGAGAGAGGGAGGGGAGCTGCTTGCTCATCTTGGGGGGGGGGGGGCTCTGCAAACAACCTGCCCCTTAATCTGCCTCCTGACCGGTTCTCCTTCCCCTCCAAGTCTGGCCCAGTTGCTTTGTGCCCCTTTGGCAGACTCACCCCTCGGGGCGCTCCTTCGGATGACATTTTCGGTAATCTGGAAGGGAGGGAGATGAGACTTAAGGCCAGGGTCCAGTCCTCCCTCCACCAGGGGGGTCATTCTGGATTCCCCCCCCCCAATAGGGTTGCCTCCAAGTGGATAGGGGAGGACATGCAGGAGCCCTTTAATAAAGGCAGACTTCCCCAAGCAGAGCTTTTGATCCAAGTGGCGGGTAGAAACCGACAGGCAGGGCAGGGAGAGATGCCCAGCCAGAGGGGGAACAGCTGCTTGGGCATATTTCGGAGGGGACTGGCCTGCCCACCCCCGCCTCCCCTCAGGCCTCCCGGCAACCCCACAACCTGCACTCCTTGACTGGGCTCAGGATTTGGTGCTCTGGAATCCCAAAGGAAGAGCCAACGTGGAGGCCTCTCACCATGGCAACGTAGTCCTGGATGCCGAGGGCCAGCTTGAAGCACGGCTGGGTGCTCATCAGCTCCTCCAACTCCGAGAGCTCCTGCAGCCTGTTGAGCAGCTGGAGGCACCTCAGCTCCTCCGAGGTGCCCTGCGTTTGGGCCTTCAGCTGGGAAGGAAAGACGGAGGGGTCAGGCGGGGGTCCCAGGGGGTAGCTTCTCATTGCTCTATCCACTCTGGCAGGCAGCCTCCAGGTTTCCCGTTCAGACCTGAAAGGTGCCTCCCTGCCACGTTTGCTATGAGGACGTCCATTTCAGGACATGGCCGAGACCTTTGCTCCCCAGGCTTGGCATTAGGTTGTGGCCCTGGAAATGGCAAAGGGTTCAGGGGGAAGAGGACACCTGGGGGCCTCCCTCCCCTTGCCATGAATCCACACACCCCCAGCAGATGGAAAAGGCTGTTTCCTTAAGCCAAAGGAGCAACACCCCAGTGGTGACCCACTCTAGCTGGCACGCTGGGCGCCTAGCCTGAGAGCAGGAACTGGGTCAGGTATCGCAAAATCAGCACCAGCTGCAAACAAAGGAAGGCGCAACCCAGCAGGACTGCCCAACAATTGCTGACTGGCTCTGGCCATGCCAGTCAGCACACGTGCTGGGCCAGAGCTCCTGCAGGACACCTTCCCCAAAGAGCTCGCTCAAAGAAATGTAAGGAGCACCCAGCGGGCTCGGGGATAACCCCCCTTTTGCTACTGCAGCAGATGTGGGGCTCACGTTTAACCCCCAAGTGTCCTGAAGCACCCCAGCCACAGCCAACCACGAATGCTGTCCCTGCTCTGCCTGCGGGAAATGCCGCCCTTATGATCTGCAGCATGGACTCGCTGACTAGCAAGGCCAGGAGGGCTCAGGAGTCACGGACAAGGCCGGGGAGGGGCTCTGCGCAGTCCTGTGAGGAGCACATCGGAGAGGCCCAGGCTCCCTGGGTGTTTTTGCAACCTCAGAGATTTGGCATGGCAATTCAGAGAAAATGAAAGCCAAACTAAGCCTGCAAGTTGCTTAATTCAGGAAACTTTGGCCGCACCCATCCTTCCTTCATCGCAAAACGAGCAGGCGCACGCCAATCCCTTGCCAGCCCTTTCTCCCAAGTGATGGCAGGATTGAGGGCTGGGCGGAGAAGGCCTGCGAGGGCCTTGTAAACATTGTGAGCACAGGGCCCGTGAAACTGGAACAGCACAACCGCTCTGGAAGCAGCCTCTCTTTGCAGGGCCTTCTAGTCAGGGTCCAGGGTGACAGTGCAGGCCCCAGGCCCCGAATGCCAAGGGGAAAGGGGTGTGCATGGCAGTCCCCCCTCCAGCTCTGGGCAATTTTCTGTTTTGGAACGTCTATAAAAGTTTTAAGGGCAGATTCCAAGAAGTGACAAGGAAGTGCCTTTCCCGGCAGGGTTAATCATTATACTGAAAGTTTTCCTCCAGGTCAGGGCAACACCTTGAGGGCCCAGGACAGTGGTCATCTGCTGACCGCATGCCTCAAGGGGAAGGCTGGCTTCTGGCCTGCTTGCCCTTCTGAAAATCACAGCCCCCCATTCCGGCCTTCTGATGTTACGGCCCGAGCATCTGACTGAAGTGAGGCCCTGAGTGTGACTCAAGAAAGCCCCAAGGAGGCTACAGTGAGTGCTATCCCTGCCCCTCCAGCTAATGCTCCCCACCTCCTCCAAGCTGGTCTGCTCCTCCGAGCAGTGGAACCCCCACCGCATTAACCAGCGGAGAAGTGAGCAGACGCAGCTCAGATCCTCCCTCTTGGTGGAGCTGGAGGACCCCTTCCGCCTCCCCTTCTCCAGCCAGAGCGGTGGGTTTGTGTTGCCAAGTCCTTCTTGGAAATACTTTTTTTTCCTGGAACTCACATGTCCCTGATCCTTCCAGCAGCCAAGGCCCAGGCGAGGAGCAGATCACGGAGGAGGTGAAAGGGGCTGCCGGATTGGGCAAAGCCTGGAAGACCCACAATCGCTTCTGCTCTTTATCTTTGCCCTTGTGGGCATCAGCCCACTTGCCCTCTGATAGCTCAGAGGTAAGGAACTGATTGGGGGTGGGGGCAGCCAGGTAGTCGGAGCCCCGTTCAGGGCAGGGGTCCACAGCTGCAGGAAGATCCCACAAAGGCAAAACAGCGCATTTGGCTCCCTGGTTTTTACACCATTAGGATTTTTTTTCTCCAATACTCCCTTGAAATCTGCTTCCTTGTAAATTTGATCTGTTGTTATTCCGCCTCTCACACAGGTCTCCTCCTTCTCCCTGTGACCTCTCTCAAGCCCTCCCCACCCCCAGGCACTGTTTCTGCCAGCACTGAGCCTGCCCAATCCTCTCCTCTCTCTGCCCAGCCTGCAAGCGGAGGGGAGGAGGCTCCCACCAAGGCAGGGTGCACGAAGCAGCTGCCTGACGCGATTGGAAATTATATTTCTCTATTAAACCAATGCTTTTCCCTCTTTTCCTTTTCTTGTCTTTTCTTGCAGCCACGTCACCCTGCTGGCTCACATTCAGCTGGCCACCAGCTACCTCTCATAGATCTTTTTCAAAAGTGCCGTTCCAAGCCTGCTGCTCTCCCACCTACATGTTACATTTCACTTTTGTTTCTTCGGCAAAAAAACGGGTCTCCTGCCTTTCCCTCTCTTGCCTTGCTAAGCCCTGGGATCTATTTCTGGGCATTCAGCAGCGCACTGGAGCTGCAGATTTGATCAACACCTTTCAAATAGTTAGCAAAACCTACTGAGCAGGACTGGAGTAATTCTCCCTGCATCGAGCGTTCAGTGGCGGTGTACCCCCTTAGTCCTTCAGAGGGGGGGGCTTCAGCTGAACCCCTTTCCAGAGATGCTTACAGCGTCCAGCCCCCAAACGCGCCAAAGCTGCAAGGCGCTCCAGGCTGGCCTCCGCTTCCTGCTCTATAACGACTTGTAGGTCGTAACTCTAAATGCTTCTCTAGGACGGATGTCCGGAAACTCTCCGGACAAAACTCGAAGCCGCCGCCTCCGCCGCCTCCTCCTGCGCGCCGCCCAGAGACTCTTCGGGGCTCCCTGGCGACTGCTCGCCTCCCGCCCGCTCCTCCTCCGTGGTCTCGCCTGCCGCGCTGCGCTCTCGCCCAGAGCCCGCCACCCACACGCCGCCCTCGGGCCTCGCAAAGGCGGGGATCCTCCAGCAACGCCGGCGCTCCTTTGTGCCGACGACGGCCGGCCGGAGCGCCCCCTCCTCGGCCTACCTTGGCGATGGACATGGTGAAGTAGACGAAGAGGCCGGTGGCCGAGGCGATCTGCAGCGCCACGATGCCCATGGCGGCCACGGCCAGCCAGACCGGGCTGCAGCGCTTGCGGCGGCGGCGCTTCTCGGGCCGAGCGGGCGGCTCGGCCTCGGAGCCCCTCGGGCTGCCCAGCATGTAGGCGGCCGAGTCGCTGCTGTCCGAGCGGAAGTACTGCTGGCCCGCCGGGGCCGCCACGGGAGCCATGCGGGGAACGGGCGGGGAAGGCGCTCGCCCGGCGGCCCAGGGGCGTCTGCGCTCTCGGCTGCTCCCTCCGCGGGGAGCGCTTGTGGGCGGCCGGGCGGACCCGCCTCCTTGGCAGCGTGCGGAGGGCGGGCCGGGGCGAAGGTCCGGCCGTCGGATAAACAAAGGGGGAGCCTCTGCAGCGCCCCCCGCGGTCCGCCTCGCCTCCGGGGCCCCGCGGTGGCCGCTGCCTGGGCGGGGGGAGTAGCGGCCTGCGGATGCTGGTCGGAGCCGCCTGGACGCCCCCCTCCCAAACGCGGCCCGTTGAAATAAGCGAGAACTATTTTGCACCCCCCTCTCTTGTATTCATTTCTTTGTGTATCAAATTTCTACCTTATTATTTTCAGTTGGGCTACACATTGTCTTTTCTTTCTTCAACAGCCCAGAAACAATCTGGGGCTTAAAATCATGGTTATTGGCACTGCTAATATTTTCATAAGAGACGTTTTCTCCCATTTCTGGTCATTCTGATATTAATGCTGTTGTTTTACAATGATAAATAGCTATTTGCAAATATGTTTAGGTCTTCAAATGGTTACAACCAGTGGATGTCAATTGTCAAGCCATGCAAAAAAGGAGGAAGAATTCTCCTCCTCCTTGGTAATTGTTTCTCCATCCTGTGCCACCAGCCTCGGTTGGTCCTTTCTCCTGCCCCCCCCCTGCGCCCCCCCTCGGTCTACGCAGTGAAAGCACAGCAATTCTGTTGAGCCTAACAAAGCCTGACTTGCAGGAGACCCCAGCTGAAAGCCCAACATCTGGAGCAGGGCTCCCCCTCCCCAGTACAAAGTCTGCCTTTGGCTCAGAACCCTTTTGGATTCAGAACCTTTTTGGGGGGGAAATTGCAAAAAATATAATTTCCTGTCCTGTCAGCAGAACCGATCCAAAAGTATCAGCATTGCCAGATCACAGATAAGGTCATCGTTTTAAAAAATCACACCCCCCCCAGCCCCACACACATCTGATATGGCCGCGTGGGTGAGACTCCCTCAGCAGACCTTCCTATGTTTGGGAGGGAGGCTGGAATTCCCTGCTCCGCCTGCCTGGACTTGCAGAACCTGCTGAGATTCTGCTCTGGGGCCAAGGGGCGGAAGGCAGCCGGCTTTTCCAGCCAGGCCGAAGGGAGCTTCCCACACACTGCCAGGAAGCCTTCCACTCAGGGCTGCCTGCATATTTCTGAGGCAAAACTGTCCCAGTCCCAAAAATGTTCAATGTTTTCTTCTTGGGAAAAACCACAAAAGCAATTTCATTCCATTGCCATCCTGAAGTGCAGCGAATGTGTGTGTGGGAGGGGTGGGGGTGGGCTCTCAAGCATCCAATGTGGTTTTCTGGGCACATGTGAACAGAACCGCATGGCTATTCTTGGTGCCTGGGCTAGCAATCAGTCCCCCAAGTAGCCTTGAACCTGCCCAGGCGGGCCCAGAGCATGACCTTGGCTTCCACCGCTCACTTGAACATAGATTCTATGTGTCTCTTGTGGTTTCAAAGCCCCCAGAGCCCCAAGGGCTTCATCTCCAGGGCTGGCTGCAGGCAGCAGGCGAGGGGAGGCAGGAGGAGACATTTTGCTCTCGGATCATCAGGGTAAAATGTGCAGGCAACCCCATCCTCCTGATTCTTCATGGGACACACAGTCCCAGCCCAGGTCACAGAGGCAGCACTTCCCATCAGGAGGAGAAGAACCGCCCCACTTGTGAGGAAAGTCTGACTTGAGGAATCTCTGGGGGGGGGCGGCTCCCCATCCAGTCAGGGAGGCCTTGGCAAGAGGGGGCAAGACCCCAGGTGCTGCCTGGCTGGGAGCTGTGGAGGGAGAGAGGCCCCCAGGATGCGGCTGGCTGGTGTGTCTGGCCTGGCCATCTCTCCACTAACAAGGAAGTGCTTGCGCAAGACAGTCTGGAATGCAAGGCAGCCATTATTTGATCCAGATGTTTGGCCACTTCGCTCCCCTCAGGAGGGGTTCAGCGGATGCTTCCACACTCCAGAGCAAGTGTCCAGGGCAGGAAGAGAGAGTGGAGCCTTCCCTGGTTGTCTGGGAGGCCTGAACGAGACCCCTGCAGCCCTAGCTCAGCAAGGGACATGCAGAAGAAGGGCAGGCTCCAAGGCCTGTTAATGGGAGCCTCCCCGCCCCCCACGTCTGGATCAAATTAGGTCCCTCTGCAGAAGACAAAGGAAGTGGCCAGACTGGGTCCCCCCTTTATCTTCTGTGGAAGGCAACAGAAAGCCATCTGCCTCTGCATGCAGCTATTCCAGCCCAGATACTGGGACATTTCCACAAGTGCTGACCCATCGCCCTTCCTCTGGTTCAAGAAGCAGCACTCGGTGCCAAGGCAAAGGAATGTGCAGGCTGAGAGGACCTGAGCAGCTGCCTTGGGAGCCACACGGGGTTGGAGGAGCAGCCATTAGAACAAGGGAAGCCATTGTGGGTTTCTACTGCTTGGTCTGCTCTGCGCAGACCAACTCTCCAGCTGCTCCTTATTGCAACGTGCAAATGGGCCTTTGCCCTGGGCTTCTTTCCCCAGTTGGCCTTGCTGGCTCAGGGGTTTGTGATTCCTCCCCCCTCATCTCTTTGAAAGTCCTCTAGGCAGATCCCTTTGACCTAGACTGGTCTGGGTAGGAAAGCTATTCAGCCTCCATCCCCTTTCCTCTTCAGAGAGGCTCCAAGGCAGCTTTGAGAGAAGCCCCCCCCCCACCTTCTGTGTGGGAGGACAGAGTCAATAGGGGCAACTGCTCAAGTCTGCTCTGAAGACCACCGTGCAGGACTTGGCCAGCTGCCCTCCTGCATCAGAGCCACTCAGCAAGATGGCTGAACAGTTGAAATGGTTAGCTCAGCAAAACTGGGAAAGAGCTTGCTAAGCACTTCATGGAGTGCAGGCTGAGTCCGACATACACATACACACAAATGCATGCACACAAACATGTGCTGGGGGCCACGTTCAAAATCACTTCTATAGCAACGGAGTTCCACAGCTGCAGCTTTTCTGGGAAGGGAAACAACTTTGTCATCTAAGCAAGGTGGCTATGAAAGACCACCTGGAAGTTTTGGGTGGTTGGCAGAGATAGTCTTCCCCAGAAGATGGCAATTCCCCGACTCCCTTCTTTTTCTCTTCATTTTCCAGTCTGCCAAATCTCACAAATCTGGTTGGTTTACAAGGCTGGCAAGAGGGTCCCTGATGGGTGGTTGAGAAATAATAAGAAAATGTACTCCATCCTCTTTAGGGCGGGGGCGCAGCGCACATGCTTTTAAAATGAATAACATGAGAGAAGACTGTTGCTGAGCCTCGCCTGGAGTGCTGCGTGCTGAAAATCTTCCTGGAAAAACAGCCCCTTGGAGATCTGCACAGGCCAGCCTGCCAATCATGCTGGGCTCCCTGCCTTCTCGTTCTGCAGATGAAAAACACAGATCCACCCTCTCTGGGTTGGGGGCAACAGGGAAGGGTGATAAAAGGGCACTTTGCCTGGCACTGCCCCACAGAGTGACCCCTTCCTCCCTCTCTCTCCCCCAGGCGGCTCAGGCCTGGGCTTCTACAGGGGACCCTGAGCAAATGCCCTTCTAGGCTTCCCTTGCGGTTTGCTCAGAAGCAGCCCATGTCATCCTGACCTGACCCAGGACACGTTATCATCTACCGGGAAGGAGGTCTGGCTCCAGGGCTGCAGAGAAGGATCCTTTTCCTTCTCCAGAAATGAAAATAAAAGTTGTTTGCATCTGAAAGGAATGTCCCAGGGCAGAGAGGCTGTTTTGGAAGAATCCTGCAAATGTTGCTGAAGAGCTGGGCTGACAGGCACCCAGGAGCCGTCAACACGTTTTGAAACCGTGGGAGTATTTTCGCCTCCTAATCAGGAAGGCTGCCCGAAAGCCCAAAACAGCAACAGCCTCGTGCTTTGAACTTGCTCGGCTGGCGGAGCTCCTGGCCGCCAAGCGAGGCGGAGAGCGAGCCTTCAGCAGCGCCCACCGCGGACAGGGGGCTGCCAGGCCGAAGGAGCCCCGCGCCGACCAGGGTGGCTCCCGCGCGCGGCTCCCGCGGGGCGTCGGCGGCTCTCCACGGGCAGCCGCGGCTCCAACGGGCGGGGCGCAGAGTGCCGGTCTGCCCTGGCCGGAGGAGAGCCGCGTCCGGACGAGGCGAGCGCCTCCCAGGCAGCCGAGCCCGCCTCCTCCGCTGACCGGTGCGGCCCCGGGAGGCCCGAGCTGGGCGCTGCGACTTTCGGGGCTCCGGCCCTTTAAGGGCAGGGCCCTTCCGCCCCCTCTCGGCCAATCCCGTTATCCCGTTCCCTGGGGCCCCGCCCCTTTAGGGGAAGAGCTAGGCAACCTGCCCCTCCCCATTGGCTGCTTGGGTCCGTTTTTAAAAAATCCTTAGGCCCCGCCCTTAGCAACTGCATTCTCTCCGGCTCCGGGATTGGCTGCCGCGGGGCCAATGATGTCCGCTCTTTACAAATGTAGCAATTTTCAAATCCGCATTTTGTGCAGCGCAGAAGAAGAAAGAAGCGGCGGCGGCAGCGAGTTTCCGCAGCGGCTTCAGCTCCAGGTGGGTTTAGCTGGGGGGACCAGAGGGGGCGCCTTCGGCTGGGCCTCGGGTGGTCAGGCCGGGTCCCGGATCTCCCCCCTTAGCCCAGCGAGAGGAGGCGCCCGGACGTCGCCTGCCCTTCCTCGGGGCCTCCAGCTCCCGCTGAAGTAGCCCGTTGGCAGAAGCGAGGGCGAAATCCCTTCCCAGAGCCGCCCGCGGGGAGGAGCAGCGCTTCCTGCCCCAGCCCGTTTCTCTCCCCTTCTGCAGCCCTGCGACGGCAGACCCCCCGCTGGAAGGATGCCCCCTGCGCGCAGCTCCAAGGGCTTCGGGAGCAAGCAGGCCCGTCCCGGCCGAGGACCAGGGGTGGAAAATGTGCAAGCAGACAAGGTGAGCCAAAGTCCACCCCAGCCAAGAGACGCACCAATCGCACACGTGTGTGTGCATGCGTGCACTTGTTGGGTCAAATTCTACCCGGCAAAAGGAACTTGGGCACTCCGTGGAGGGCGCCTCTTTAGGGGAAATCTGCCTTTGGGCTGAGGTGGCGTTTTGCTCCGAAGAGGCCGGGTGGCTGTGCTTTCCAGATGCCCGAGTATGCCCAGAGGAGCCCCAGGAACTACACTGAGTGGCCTCTGGTTCCCCTTTTTTCTAGGAGGAGACTTCTCAGGCGAAACGATCCCCCTCATCACCCCACGGGGCACCCAGGAAGCGATCGGCCTTTGGCGATATCACCAATGTAAGAGGCATGGGTTCCCGCTGCAGTCTGCTGGCCATGCATCTGTCCCTTGCCAGCTGCTTCTGCCTTGGATGGCTTGGCAGTTCTGGGACTGAATTCCAAGCAAGCAGCCGCTCTGCCTGGGGTGATGCTGAGTGGCTCCTCTGGGTCTCCCCCTTACAGGCTCACAAGGCCCAGGGGAAGAAGGAGCCAGAGAAGATTCCCAAGAAGGCCTCCAAAGGATCCACTGCACTGAATGTGGCCAAGAACAATGAGATCAACCTGAAGAAGTGAGCGCTGTGCTGCTGCTTCCTCTGTCCCTGTGACTTTCCCGGGGGGGGGGCAATTTCCCCATGGCCTCCTTCGCTCTCTGGTGGCTTCAGGGTGCTTTGTACAAGGATGCAACAAAAGTCATGTTGGCACAGCTGCCACTCTGTTCTCACCAGTTTGAACGCGACCCCAAAACTCTTGCCTCGAACTTTGGCAGAGCTCAATTTGTGCCAGCAATATAGCAATAGCCCTGTATTTGTATACTGCCTATAAGGGCATTTTCCAGCCCTCTCTAAGCAGTTTACAGAATCAGCATATGTTGCCCCCAGCATTTTTGGGTTCTCATTTTACCCACCTCGAAAGGATGGGAGGCTGAGTCGACCTTGAGCCTGGTGGGATTCGAACTGCAGTTAATTGCAGGCAGCTGCACTCTAAGCACAGCACCCTACAGACTGCACCACCACAGCTGTGTTTCCAGTGTGTTGTTAATTGAAGACTCACAATGTGGGAAGGCTGGGGATTCTCCAATTCCTCCCAGTCTGGACGTTGCCTCCAGCCTGCCCCAATTTCTAACCCCAGCCGTCTCTTCCAGATCCCTGGACGAGGCACCCTCGGAAGACAGTCCGGCTAAACTGAGCCATGTGGTCAACAGTGGCCTCAGAGAGCAGCAGGTCGACCCACTGGTAGTGGTGGTAGCACCAGCAGACCTGGTAGGGAAGCAGTGCATTCGTGGGTCCTGCTGGCAGGGCCTTCCTCTGGGGCAGCACACGGATCCCTGCGGGCCAGCAGTCCTGGTACCCCAGGCTGTCGTCCCTTTGGGGCCCAGGGACTACATTGGCAGCCCGAGACTCGCTCTTCGCTTTGTGGCTGGCCCTGCAAATGGGGGGGAGTGGGCGCTTGTGGAGGGCAAGGTATTAGGGGCTGCATGCCAAGGCCCCCCCATTTTAGGGCCAAGGCGGCTCCTGCCTTCTGTTTCCCACCCCAGGCAGGGCAACGTTAAAAGTCTCTCTTGTCCAGGTGGCTCCAGCTGAGGACATCGACAAGGGGCAGCTGGACGACCCCTATGCCAGTGCCGAGTATGCCAAGGACATCTTCGAGTACATGCAGGAGCGAGAGGTGCCTACCGGTGCCCAGGGGAGGGCTGCCCTTCCTCTGCCACTCCAGATTCGGTTCCACTGGGCCTGGCTGGAGAAGAGGGAGCGGGGGATGCTGACATGAAAGCCCCCTCGCTCATCCGAGCCAGCTTGAGCAGAGGGGCTTCTGGTGCTGCTTCCTGGGGGGGGGTGTTTGGTTCCACTCCCTCAGCAACACCGTCCTTTTTCAGAAGAGCTTCCTGCTCCCGGACTACATGAAGAGCCAGCAGGACATCACCATGGACATGCGGGCCATCCTGGTGGACTGGATGGTGGAGGTGCAGGTGAGAGCCTGGAGGAGGGGAGGGCCTGCGTGGCAGTGGGCAAAATGAGCCTTGCGCAAGGCTGTTGTGTGTTTGTGACGACGTCCAGGTTGTGACGGAGGGGTGCCGAGAATGCTGCTGCCTCCCTCTTGGCGGGATCCCTCCCAGCCTTCCTGAGCTGCTTCCATGGAGATCGAGGGTCTCCTGCTGCGCCCTGAAAAGGGGCCCTGGGCCCTGGGCGGGAGGTTTGGCCATCAAAGCTGCCTTCCGGCAAGAAGGTTGGATTCAGCATCGCTTTGCACCTGCAGGAGAACTTTGAGCTCACCCACGAGACCCTCTACTTGGCGGTCAAACTGATGGATCATTACCTGGTTCAGGTGGCGGCCATGAGGGACAAGCTGCAGTTGATTGGCTCCACCGCCATCCTCATTGCCTCCAAGTTTGAGGTGAGCCCCCCCCCCAGCAGCGGGTCAGGAGAGGCATTGGGGTCTTGGGAGGGGTTGGAGCAGAGATTGTCCAAGGGGGTCTGGAGCCCCCCTAGTTGGCTCCAGTCACCCCATACCTGCTCTGGGCAGGTGCTTTGCCTCTACTGCACCCTAGAGATTTCAGTGCCTCTCAGAAGGGTGG
>JANHFQ010007823.1:17948-30133 GCA_032468035.1 Aparallactus werneri | reverse complement strand
CTCTGCAACCAAACAAGACAGACACAGACTTCAACAGATAATTAAAACTGCAGAAAAAATAATTGCTACCAATCTGCCTTCCAGTGAGGACATGTATACTGCACAAGTCAAAAAGAAAGCTGTGAAAATATTTACAGACTCCTTACATCCTGGACATAAATTGTTTCAACTTCTACCTTCAAAAAGATGCTATAGGGCACTGCACACCAGAACAACTAGACACAAGGACAGTTTCTTCCTGAATGCCACCACTCTGCTAAACAACTAAATTACATAACATTGTCAAATGATTACTAAGACTATATTACTATTATTCTTCTCATCCTTCCTAGTACCTATCTCCCCTCACTTATGCCTATTCCATGTTGCTTGTATCTTTACTATCTATATTATTTTTATTTATATGATTTGATTGCTTATTAGTAACCTATAATTATCACTAAGTGTTGTATCTTATGATTCCTATGATTCTTGATGAATGTATTTTATATTATTTTTTCTTCTTACGTACACTAAGAACTGAGGGCATATGCACCACAGACAAATTCCTTGTGTGTCCAATCACACTTGGCCAATAAAAGAATTCTAATTCTAATTCTATATGAAGACTCATGAGTCAGCTGACTGTTGTATCATCTGCAAGTTTCAGTACTTAAACAGAAAGATCCCTACATATGCTGTCATTGGTATATAGAGAGAAGAGGAATGGAGAGAGCACACAGCCCTGAGGGGTGCCTGTGCTAATTGCACAGGTACTAGATGTGATTATTCCTAGCTTCACCTGTTGCTTCCTATCTGTCAAAAAACTAACAATCCACTTAGAAGCATGGAGAGGCACAGCTAGCAAAAATCTTCAAATCTATCCAGTTAAAACTTTGCAAAGTTGATGCTGTCTAAAGGATCTGCCATCCATACAGTATTTACCCTATACTATCAAAAAATAAAATGGTGGTCCAAGCAGTGGAATGTTTGTCTGTGATTAATGATTGCATTATGATACAGCTGTCACAGTTGTCCATGTCTACACCCCAATGAAAGTTTTGGCCTTGGAGAAAGGAGTAATGTGGGTGATCATTTGGTTCAATTTTGCCATAAAAATTGATTCTAAATCATAATTCAAACAATACACATTTATACAGCTGGACCTCACCGAATAAACTGCACCATAATTAGATCAACTATTCCCTATGCAGCTATTAATGGTCCAGTTCAGTTTTCACTGTCAATACATATCTGGATGTTGACTGCAGTTCAGATTATGAATTGTTAGGGTTTCATCATAATCCCACGTTTGCAACTGAGATGTAAAATAGGTTTGGGCTGCTGGACACTGAGAAGGAAAACAGTGGCAAGAAATTCAAGTGAATACCATTATAATGGAACACATACCGTACAAGAAACAAGAAAAAATGTAAATGACCTTCTGATGAAATCATCAAAATAGCTGAATGAAGAAAGCTACAGGCAATTTGAAGGAAGCAAGGAGATTTAATGCAGATTTAGTGTCCTTTTTAAAGCATTGACTGCAGTAAGTGAAATGTGGTTATTCTCATTTTCCACCAGAGATCTCCTTTCAAGCAGTAAATGTCCAGAGCGCTGTGGATAATATCAAGTCCTCTTCTTGTCCAGTTACAAATTATTGAAGAAGCTGTTCTACATGCCAGCTTTTCAATCTGCTGTGGTTGTCAGCTCCATTATTCAAGAACCCATCTTCTGTTTGCCATTTCTTCCCCTAAAGTCTATTTATTTGAAATAAATATAAGATTTATTTTTTCATGTCCAGAGGTATTTTACAAGAAGAGTACTTCATTCCTCAGCCCAGAATAGAATCCCTTACACCACCAGGCTAGAAATTCTGGGCTCAGACAATCTGTAACTGTGCCGCCTGGGATCTGATCTAAGCATAGTCCACAAAAATTATCTGCTACAATGTCCTACTTGTCAATGACTTCTTCAGTTTCAACCAAAATAACACACGGGCAAAAAATTGATACAAATTCAGGGTAAACTGCTCCAAACATGATTGCAGAATATAGTTAATGTCTGGAACACTCTACCTGACTCCATTGTTACAGCCTCTAACCCTCACAACTTCAACCTCAAACTGTCCACTCTGGACCTCACTCCATTCCTAAGAGGTCCATAAAGGGGGCGTGCATAAGCGCATCAGCGTGCCTACCCTCCCTGTCTTACTGTCTCCATTAACCTGTGTATACTTTCTTTGTTCATGTTTATGTTTATACTCATACCTGTTATCTTGTACATGTTTGACACACAAATAAATAAAATAAAATAAAATAAGAAAAACAGCACAGCACAGCACAGCACAGCACAGCACAGCACAGCACAACACAACACAACACAGCACAGCACAGCACAGAACAGCACAGCACAGCATAGCATAGCATAGCATAGCATCGTTTATTTGGCCAAATGGATTAGACACGAAGAATTTGTCTCCCGTGTAGAAGCTCTCAATCATATATTGATTGTGATTGTGAAGCTCTCTTATCACATATTGCTAATGCAGAGGCTGAATTTTCTAAGCAAGATTCAACTCTTTCAGGCTTTGGTTGTGTAGCTTTCATTTTCCTAGTGGCATGCTGAATAGAAAAGCAGCTCCCAAATTTTTAGGAACACAGCATAGAAACACCTATACCCAGAAAGAGAGATTATAGATGAGTCTTTATTTCACTTTGCAGCAAGAAAGGACTAATGAACTTGCCCCCAGAAGTTAGCCAGATCTGAATAACTGCACCAAGAAGAATAAGGCATTGCAATGGAAGGAAGTGAAAAATGGATAGAAGCCTCATAGGAAAAAAGCTTTTTCAAGCAGAATTACTTTGGGAAGAAAGAAAAAACTACAGGACCCAGGTTGCTAATGGTTCCATTATTTTCATCCTGAGGTTGCCACTATAGGATAAATTTAACTGCTGCAAAATGCTGCTCTGAATCTCATATTTTGGTTTCTGGCAGATGCTGTGAAAGACAACATATATATATGTATATATATATTCCTGACTTGCTCTGTTTTTTTTCTATTGTGTATATGGCATAAAATACTGGCTTTGGAGAGTTTTCAGCAGGTGCTTATTTTCTTATTGCTTAAAAGAGTTGTGCTTTTTATTGTGAATTATATCCAGGGGTGGGTTTCTACCGGTTTGGCCTGGTTTGGGTGAACCATTTGTTCTGATAGGCTACAGGTTTGGTGAACTGGTAGCTAAATCAGCTGGGTTTTGGGGCTAAGGTGATGCACACATAGCGCAGGTTTGGCATGCAAAATGCCCACACCAAGCAAACCGGTTGTAAGACTGGTACAAACCTACCCCTGATTATATCCCACTTGAGAACTATTGGGGAAGGTATGGCCCAGAGGTAGAGCTCTCACCTCACAATCAGGAGGCTTTAAGTTCGATCCTAGGTAGATGCAATTATCCTGCTTGGGCAGGGGGTTGGACTAGATGACCTACAAGGTCTCTTCCAACTTTGTCAATCTGTGAATCTGTGAATCAAGTTATTAAAAAGGTCTCTGCAAATAATACAGATCTGATTTGCATGACACGCCATACTAGAGGTGCAGTCCCGGTTAATGAACACTGATCTCTCTCTCTCTCTCTCTGTCTCTCTCTCTCTCTCTCTCTCTCTCTCTCTGTCTCTCTCTGTCTCTCCCTTCCTCCCTCCCACAACCCCCCCACACATTGCACTTTATTATGAATAGCATTGAGATATCCCTGTCCCATCGTTGTTACTGGATATCTATGAATGGGGAAATGCCATGTCGAAACAATTGCTCAAAAGATCAGCAGTGCTCTCATTGGTTGGCTTACTCTACTGCTGAAATTCTAATACATTTTCCCCTCACCTTTGGCATCTTTAAGATTTGTGGACTTCAAGGGGATGACAAGGTTTGCTACTTCTGCAGGTTTAATTGGGGGGGGGTATGGGGCACTTGGTTATTAATTCAAAAAAAACTTTGATGGATGGACAATTCTTTCTGTGTTGCTAATGTCAGAAAGAATATGTGTAGATTGAATAGTGGTTCTCTGTAAGATTTCACCTTACAAACACATAACCATGTCCTTGTTTACAGCATTGAAAATTCATCTGAAATTAATTAAAACAGTTCTGATTAATCTTGGGTGCACTTGACATGGAGTTTACTATGGTTGGGAGACTGAAAAGTTGGTTGTTTGGAAAACAAGTTGTAGATTCTGCAAGTAGTAAATATTGGCATTCATATTTCAAAATTTATTCATATTTCATATGCAATTAAAATGCAAGCTGATCATTGCCTTACACTGACTCTCTTACATCTAACTTAACAGTTTCGTTTCCAAGTGAGCTTTATTATGACATTAGGAAGATTTGTCAGTGAAGGACTGGATGATTATGGATTTAACTAGTGACTATTATGAATGATTGCTAACTTCCTAATTCTGACTTTGATGGGCTGCTGATCTGTTAGATTCCACTTATTTTGACAATCTGTGTCTCAGTTCTAGTTTTCCAGCATCCATTGTCAATCAGAACTCTTTTTGACACTGTTGCTGGACTTGCCAGTCCTCTCTTATTTGGATTGCTTACCTTGATATTTAGCAAATTTTTGTAATAGCAGTTTGATACTTATTGTGCAATTAAGAGTTAATCAGTCTAGGAAATTACAAAGAAAAGACATGTGAGATTAGATTAAGATAAAATAAAATACTGGAATATTTTAAACGCTAGAGATGTTTATGTAATATTGATTTATGTACCATAGCTTTGGAATTCAACTGTTTACCAGAAATTGTGGTTGTATCCACAATGGATATATATTAAGAAATTTGAAATGTGGTATTATTTCAGATGTTAAGAAATGGTTGTCAGGAAATGTGTGATTTAAGACAATATTTTCTACTAATCAAAGGATATGGCAGAAATTCTATGATAGCTTACACTTGTATTTTTCATATACTAGTGAATTCATTGTAAATCAGTGAATATTGATAAATATAAAATGTAAAGCAGTGTTCTACATAGTTTTTCTCTTCTTGGTTGGTATTTGTAGTTCAATTTTGTGAGAAAAAACTTTTTAAGATTAAACAAATACAGCCTGATTTGTTTCATAGTAATATTTAGTAATAGTAATTCCTGAGATAAGCAATATTTACAGTCAGCAAATGTACCAGATATGGAACTGAGTGATGTGGCTCAGCAGTGGCCAGCGGAGCTGGCAGCTTCTTCAGACAGTGAGGAGATTGGGGAGGCACCTGGGCCAAGTTTACAATCAAGGGACAGTTCGGATGATGGTGCTGGGGCTGAGGCAGAGATGGCACCAGGGCCATCTGCCATCTATCAGTTGTCGTCTGCCTCAGATAGCACTGGCAGAACAGGTGGAGCCAATTATCAGTGTGTGCCTGCACAAATTTAACAGAAGGCAAGAGCAGATGAGAAAAAGGGGCTGTCAGGGAAATAAGGTCACAGGTGATTGGTGAATGACAACTTCCCTAAGGCATAAAGAGGTGCGAATGGGGAGTGGCATTCCCAGGAAACAACTCGTTTGACTATTGTTTGCATTTCTTGTTCTCAGACATTCATTCCTGCTTCTGCATCAAGGATCATGTGTTTGCAGTTGTATTTCAGACTCTTATCTTCTTGGCAGCTTTCCTGGACTAATTGCAGGTCTGTCAGTACATATACTGATAATGGAGACAGTCTGTGTTTTATAAATAAAAGAAAGGTTTTTGCTTTAAGAACTGGTTCTGGGCATTGTTGTGAAGCCTAGGACAGAACACAGTCTCCAGGGGTTGTGATAAAACTCTGAAAGATTGCTGTTATAGGTAAGTCATACATAAAATAATCTATTGCATAGACCTGCATAGAAGTAGACAAACCATAACCATGTCATGGTTTCAGAGATATTTCCTTACCTAAACACAGAAACAGAATGGCCATTGGCAAAAAATCAGTGGGAGTGTTTCCTTGAGGAAAATTGGCAGGAATATCTGAAATCTTCCTCCCCTCCCTTCCCCTCCCCTCTGGAGACCAAAGCAAAGGTGCTAGGACACAATTAATACAAACATGAAAATCATTCAGTTGGACCAGCTTGCTGTGTTTGATTGCATTGAATGGTATTTGTATGCATCTCTGTAGAAACAGTAAGATGACGATGAAGATTCTCTAAGCTGCTCAAAGTTCAGAGAAATTGGGGTAGTCTATAAATTTTATAAATAAACAACCAAATTAAAAAAAATAATTGAGGATTCCTAATTGACTATTTGGATTTAAAAGTACCGGTAGATGTATTTACAAGCATTTGTATATTGTAAACGTTGCTGGTTGGTCACTATGTGTCGTCCTCTGAGAGAACAGTGGCTGTAATGCTGCTATTATTACACTTCAACTTAAATATCCTTTAGGAGTGGAATCCAAAATGAGGACAACATTGTGGAATTGCACAGCTGAAACCATATTGATCTAATATACCAGATAAATTGCTCTTCTAAAACCAATTGTTCTTTGCTTTTTAAAAATCTCTGGATAATTGGTTGTTTTTTTAAAATTAGTTTCAGCAGTTGTCAAAACAAGATTTGTGACATGAGCCTTTTACAATGACAAAATAAAAAGGGAAATCAAAATCAGATCAAAATCAGAATCAAAATGTGATACAAAAAGCCAGTGTTGTTAGATAGAATATGTTGCCTTTAAAAAAAATTCTTGTCTTCATTGTTATCAACTTGAAGAGATAGTAACAGTTTTTTTTTCAACTAAAACTGGCTGTGACATTCCCTATTTCTCACTGGTATTTGTCACTGACTAGAGGAATAAATTAAAATGCTGATATTAGGAGTGGTGGTGTTTTTAAATAAAGGAAGGAAAAGAAATGGACTTAGGGGAAAGGATGAGATCATTTTCACATAAGAAAGACAAACTTAATTTGGCTCTTAACACCAAATGTAGAATCTGCCTTGGCTGGCCTACATATTCAAATATCTTTTCAGTTGAATTATTAATATCACACACACACACACACACACACACACACACACACACACACACACACACTGCTATGGTAATATATCAGGAAAAGGGTTTAGAATCTGGAAAAAGGTAGAACTATGCCAATGGGAACATTTCCACTTATTCTTGTTTAAGATAAAATTAGGGTTTCTTCATGTCCTGGCATGATTTTACCTGAACAGAATAATAGAGTTAGAGGGGACCTTGTAGGTCATCTAGTCCAATCCCCTGCTCAAGCAGGAGACCCTATACTATTTCTGACAGATGACTGTCGAGTCTCTTCTTGGAAGCTTCCAGTGATGAAGCACCCACAACTTCTGAAGGCAAGCTGTTCTATTGGTTGATTGTGCTAACTGTCAGAACATTTCTCCTCATTTCTAGGTTGAGTCTCTCCTTGATCAATTTCCATCCATTATTCCTTGTCTGGTCTTCAGGTCCTTTGGAAAATAGATTGACTCCCTCCTCTCTGTGACAGCCCCTCAAATATTGGAACACTGCTATCATGTCACCCTTGGTCCTTCTTTTCACCAGACTAGCCATGCCCAGTTCGTGCAACTGTTCTTCTCTGTGTTTTAGCCTCCATTCCCCTAATTTTTGTTGCTCTTCTCTTAACTCTTTCTAGAGTCTCAACATCTTTTTTTATAATGTGGTGACCAAAACTGGATGGAATATTCTAGCTGTGGTCTTACTAAGGCTCTATAAAAGTGGTATTAGTACCTCATATACCTGAAATAACTTCTCTGCTTAATTAACCTAATATTGTACTTTGTCATTACTCCAAGTGACTCACATGCTAAAGTATGATAAACAGCTGCTGTTATGGAAGTCAATGAACAGAGGCAAGCCAGGGATGAGATTTATGGGTTTGCCAAACTGGGCAGACTCTTAGCTAGAGGATCACCTGAACCCGTGCAAACACGCATCAGCCCACCCCTAGGCACAGGGACCTGCTGAGTGAGAGAGGCATTACTCCAGAGCTCCCTTTTATGTTTCCACACAGAAAATAGTCCTACCCTGGAGGCTGAGAAAGGGAGATGAAATAGAAGGAGAGCTGAGAAGAGTACATTGCATTATGATGTGCTACTGAGAAAGAGGACAGCAGCCAAGGCGCTACACAATCACAAAAATATCCAACTTCATAAGGACAAGGGAATTGTGGCCGGCATGCAGAGTGTAGCTGCAAGGCCCAACAGCTATGCCAACTCTACAGCAGTGCCAGGAACAAATTTCCTTTCCCAGTTAGAAACCGATGCATAAATCTCAGGTGTGACTCAGTTCACAGAAGACAAAAACCTCATTGAGAAACTTAACAAATATTAACTAATATCCAAGGCAGCTACATCTGGATAGCTAAAGAGTGAAACGAATCTTGATTTTTCTACAATCCACAACTTAGAGACTGGCTACGGACAGGGCCACCTAAACAATAATTAACACAACAGTGACCAATCTAAGTCTCCCTTCAAACAAAAACAGGGAGAGACAATAAAATATGCAATAAACTGATAACCATAAAAAGAATAAATCAAGTACATAACAGACCTATATGCACTGACATAAATTGGAGATGTGTATGTACTGTACTGTACTGTATATGTTCACATGCACATATACATATACAAATAAGATCGTTTTGGAATAATAGATAGGAGCCATAGGAATCAATAGGAAATCCTAGAAATAAAAATATCTTTAATTTTGTGAGCAGACATATTTTAATTTTTCTGAAATTCTCCTTGCCACAAAGGGAGACAAAATTATGTTTCATGAATGTGCTTTTTATCATTTCCCCCGAAACAACCATCACGGTCACTTCATTTTCTTCATCTCTGTCCTGATCATTGTCAGGGTTTAGGATCCAGGAACTGATGCTGCCTATTCTCCAAGATCAGGTAGCCGCAGCCACCTGTCAAGTGCATTCCACTCCATCACTCTACTTGCTCTACCTGCTTATGAGTTTTTATTAACACAAATTCTTTTGGTATTTTTAAAAATACTTCAGCTGATGAAGAATCTATAACTGCAACTGAATTACAGCTTGGGACTTGATGTTTCCATGTCTATTTTTCCAACATTGGATAAATCGTACATTGACAGCTTAATAATTAATTAATTAACCCACCATTATTTATTTAGTTTTTGCCCACCAGGAGTATTAGTTCTATTCTTTGTACCCAGTTTTGGATGCCCCCATTTAAAGATTCACTTTGAGATTCAGCAGTAAGTCCAAAGCAAGCAGGGGAAAAACTTAAGAAGTCTGAAACCAAGTCTCTTAATAATGTTTACACTGGGGCAAAGAAGATGAAGTGTAGATGCAGTGTCTCTTTCAAAGTATCTTAGTGATGACTGTTCGTCATGGTTTGTGACAGCACAAATTAAAAAAGCACTGCCTTTGAAGTTGACCAAGAAAAAACTGTCTTTAATAGTTGGATGGAAGTGGGTTGAAGGAGACGGTATGCATTTAAGATATGGAGGGGTATCTTGAAAGCAGACATGGATGCTCCCTTAGAGTTACACTTTATTTAGACATACAGAAAAACACAAAGTCCACAAAATCTACTAATTAAGTCTTTTGGAAACTGAATAACATGTCTCAAGAAGATTACAGATTTCCAGGAATATAAACATAAATAACTACCAATAAATCTCTGATGAAAGTCAATATTTCAGTTAATTAAACAAAGTAACAATGGTGTCTTGATTTAGAAACATTGAAACTCCTGAAACAAGGATCATTTGAGTATTATTATGGTCGTTTTTTATAGGCAAGCCCTCCATTGTTCACTTTGTATAAGGTATGCAAAAAAACAAAGAAGCTGTCAGAAGGCAGAAAATATAACTCCTTCTAGTGGCTTTTACTGAGCAGACAAACAAATGATTGTTGCAGTTTCCAAGAGAGGGGGGGGGGGAAGAGGGGAATTTTACCAAGCAAATTAGTTTCAATTATGATGAATTATTTAGCCCATCTTTTCTCTCACAAATGCTTTAATTTCTTTTGTGAAATCATTTATTGTCATGGCTCACCAGCGTGGTGCGGATCTGGCAGCCGATTCTGACTCGGAGGGAGACTTGGAGCCAGAGTTGAATGGAAGGGACGAACCAGCTGCTGATACCGTGTCTGTGGCTGGGCTGTCCACTGGTTATCGGGAGACCTCGGCTTCTGATAGCAGCGGGGAAGAGGCCCTGATTAATGCCAGAACGTGGAGGCTAATTAGGAGGCAGCAGCAGCAGCGAAAGAAGGGAGGAGGCCGAGCCACAGCTGACTGGTAATTGGCCACACCCCATAGGACATAAAAGGGGTGTGATTGGAAAAGGATTCTGAATGATCCTGGTCTCGTGTGTAAGTTGACTCTGCTTTGTGTTTGGAATATCTTGCTAAGGACTTTGTTTATACTACTGTGACACTCTTATCTTGTATTCTTGGCAGTTTGCCTGAGTCATTGGCAGTTTGCTGGAATGCTGGAATAAGCTTTGATAAACATAAGACTCTCAGCAAGGCTTGTGTGCTCTTTATTAGTGTAACACAGGATTCTGTTATTTTAAGACCCGACTGCATAACGTGGGGTTGGGGTGTAGGACACAACACTTATGTAGTAATTTTATAACTACTTTTATATGTCAGTAAGACTTTATTATCTACTGTAAATGATTACATCTCATATATTTTCAATGCTATTTTGTATTTGCATTTAATATTACTGTGCTAAGTTTGTATTTGAGTGAAAATCATCATTAGAATCAGCTGGTAACACTTGCCTTCTTGACACATATTATTAGTTTGGCATCAGAAAACCTGGCACGATAAACTCATTTTCATGTTATTAAATCAACAAAATTTGAAATTATTCCATGCTTGTGGCCCAACTAGTGAATTTCCCCCGTGACCCTTTTTCATCAGACAGACCATTATTATTTGCATAAAAATGGACTGAATTAATTCATGTGATTGTTCACTAGGAAGCCATTGCCTAATAGTCTTCCCCATCCTTCACTGATCAGGTAAATGAATGACTAACTATGCCAGTTTTTAGGTGAAGAAACAACTACATTTTACATGATGATTCAACTGGACACATGTATGACATAGTGTTTGAATATCTTTTATGAAACATATATCTTCTATAGAAGACTCTGATAAATCCAAGACTTCCTTCAATAGAATGGAAAGGCAAAGCTGGGCAATGCCTACTGTTGCCCTCAGTTTGGGTTTGAGCCTAGTGCCAAAGTTGATGAAGAACACCAGACATGAGGTGCAGGTTTATTTCCTTTCCTGGGGCCCCTTTTGCTCTTCAGTAAAAGGGTTCCCAGCCAGAAAAATGGCAGGACCCTGAACAAAGGATTGAACAAACTTTTATACAGTATTTTCAAAGTGGGATAAACAAGCATTTTCTAATAGGCATTCTGTAAATTATCTAAAGCATCCTCTATAGGCTTCATGCCATCCCTATTTCTAAATTGTAACTAATAAACATTTCAAAAGCTATCTAACAAGTATTCTATTGGCTCTATTTCAACCCTATTCCTAAAAGTTAACTAATGGGCATCCTAGAAGACTTTTAGCAAGTCTTCTATTGACTATGTCTTAGCCCACTTCCTTAGCTTAGCAATATGTCTTGTATGATGTGACTGACAGTCAGCTCTTGTTTTCTACATTGAAAGGGGCCCCACCTGTCCACACTCCCATTTCCTTTATCGTTGTTATGCTGGCTTTGCACATACACATCTCCCTTCCTTCTGAGTTCATGCCACAACCTTGTATTTTTATAGCAAATGACTCTACAGCAAATGGCCCATCTCTACTCTATCTTGCACATTTTAAACTAATAGAGAAACAATTGCTTAACCTATCCTATAAAATTTGAACTAGTCAAAAATCTATAATCAGATATAATTTTGGTAGATTGTTATCTGGAATTATAAAATGAAAGGGAACCAACCTTACTCCAATCCACTCAAAAGTCCACCAATTGATATTCCAGTTAATTCTGTATATTTACAGTAAAGAAGAAAGATTCCTACAAAGTATCTTATGTTTTACTTGGATACCTGTATCACATTGCATCAAGTGAATCGGTAGCTAAATCAGCTGGTTTTCAGGCCAGGCCTAAGGTGATGCATGTGCAGCACATGCTCTGCGCGCATCAATTTAGGGCCGAAAATCAGCTGATTTAGCTAACAGTAGCTAA
>JANHFQ010007821.1:81947-94003 GCA_032468035.1 Aparallactus werneri | reverse complement strand
TCCCATATTTTTATTCTTATTTTAATTATTATCGTTCATATTTTAGTATATGTGGATGTAACTGTTGTAAGCTGCCCAGAGTCCCTATGGGAATAGGGCGGCATATAAGTTTTATTAATAAATAAATAAAATAAAATAAATAAAAAAGGAGTATCAAGGAAAGAGGTGTCACCAGCCTTTCACCAGACTGGCAGTTTCCAAAAAGGAATGCTGGTGATATAGACAAGGAAGGAAGGATATCCAATTTGCTCCTTTTCTTTTAGGCCAAAAGGATGTTGGCCTAGACATCTCCAAGAAAGAAATTATGGCCCATTGCTTTCACATAAAAGGGAAGTGTGAAAGTTCTGATAAGTACAAGTGAGTAGGAGAGTATTATAACTTGCTTTCTGCAAAATTATATCTCGGTGAGCACATACCTCTTCTGCTGGCAGCCCACATTTCAAGGCTATGTCACTTATCCAGCACTCAGCGACCATCATTCCCTGGGGACCACCAAATCCACGGAAGGCTGTGTTGGAGGCCAAATTTGTTTTACAGACTACACCAATACCTCTGATATTTGGGATGTTGTAGGAATTGTCCATGTGAAGCACAGCTCTGTCCATAACCTGGGGAATCAATTTAAATAAATAAATTATGTGAGGGGTGGGTTTGTTTGTTTTTGTTGCTATTATTTCTGCATCAATAGTTACAAACTGAATGCTTTCTGCATGCTGTACATCAAATGACAGAAAACGTATAATGTTATACATGCAAAAAAGAGCTTCAGCGTTAAATTAAACTTATTATTTTATCCTAACTTTATTGGTGAGCCTTTATTCATCTCAAGCACTCTTCACTTTTTAATCTCAAACTCTTTTTGAGGTTTGCATCACAAGCAGCCTAGCCTGGATTTTCAAAATCTATGTGAATTCCTGATACCACTGACTTCTGGAAGCCTAACACACTTAAATAATATTCAGCTTTTCTTGATATATTGCATCAGAGCCAATTTAGGGATCGAGTCTGACTTTCCGATTAGTATCATTTTGCCCTGGCCTGCCTTATATAGTTATCATTGTTGCTATTCTAATCTAAGCTATCTTTGCTATTTCCCTATTCTACCAGAAAACAGAATTCCATGGAATTCAAAAAGCTTGTTAGTTCCTACACAACCCCTGATGTTAGTTCAAATGAATCAGAGTAGACAGGGATTTCCACTTACCCCATGAGAAAGATCAACAGAATTTCCTCCATTGCTGTAATATGATGCATCTAGGCTAGTAATCTTTCCATTTTTCTTAAAGCCAACCTGGGGAAAAAACAGAAAATAACTATTTTGTAGAATTCAATTGTTCCAGTTACAGATATTCTGATATTCATTTAACTTAGTTATTTTATTTTATTTATTTATTTATTTATTTATTTATTGTTAAAATTTATATGCGGCCCACCTCCTCGTGGACTCTGGGCGGCTCACAACAATAAATAACAATGGTAAAAACAGTTAAAATATTAAAAACAGAACAAATATCAATAATATTAATATTCACCATCATCCCCGGATGGGCTCACTAGCCCCAAGCCTGTTGGCAGAGCCATGTCTTGGTAGCCCGATGGAAGCCAGCAGATCTGGGATGATCTGGATCCCCAGTGGTAGTTGGTTCCAAAGGGTCGGCCCCGCCACAGAGAAGGCCCTCCCACGTGGTTCCGCCAGCTGACACTGTTTAGCTGACAGAACCTGTAGGAGGCTGACTCTGTGAGATCTAACAGGATGTTGGGAGGTAAATGGTTGTAGAAGGCGGTCCCAAAAGTAACCCAGTCCTGAGCCATGGAGAGCTTTAAAGATCATAACCAGCACCTTGAATTGCACCCAGAGACCCACAGGAAGCCAGTGCAGCCCGTGCAGAAGGGGCGTTACATGGGTGTACTGAGGTACACCCATGACCACCTGCGCAGCTGCATTCTGGACTAACTGTAGTCTCCGAATGCTTTTCAAGGGCAGCCCCATGTAGAGCCCATCGCAGTAGTCCAACCGACTACTGCAATGTATTTGGTTTTGAAAGACAAGCGTGAAAGCTATTATCAGATGATTATTTTTACATGAAAAAGACAATTTCTAGCTAACTGTCTAATGGCAATTAAGGCACAAGTCTAGAGATTTGGAAACCATAAGTCCTAGTCCTGACTTAGGTGTGAAAGCCAGCTATATGATTTTGGGCCAGTCACTCTCTCTCAGCCCAACCCACCTCACAGAGTTATTGCGTAGGAAAAATGGGAGGAACATACTAGGTATGAATTTTTCTATAAAAATAAAAAGAGGGATACAAAAATCAATCAAAAAAATAAATAAATCCATTTAGAATGAGATATACATTCATTCTTCTTCTATTATATTACTTGCTCTAGTATGTGGGCTGAACAGTGCAAAAGTCACTCATAACAAATGTTTCATTCATAACAAGTGTAATCTTTTTAATGCTCATATTCATTTTTATTTACCTTATACTGTGCCCAAAATGGATGTCTTCCACCAGAAATCAACATATCTTCATCTCGATCAAGCATGCATCGTACTGGGCAGCCAGTCCTGTAGAATTAGGCTGAGAGTGAACCTACTGCAAAGGTGTCACTGTAACAATTTATATCAAAGAACAACACAAGATGCTCTTTTCCAAGTGTTTTCATTTGTGAATAAACCTTTTCTATTCTGACATTCCCCCAGCCCTAGAATGCACATAGACCCCCCCCCCCATGCTACTACAAGTCCTACCCAAATTTTCTAAAAGCAAGTTGTTAAAAAAATAGAGAAAGAGACAGTTCTAAAGATGTATGAAATCATCATATAATTGAAAAGACCAGGAAGGGGGGGGGGAAATAAAGCCTTTGTCTAGGTTAAAAAAAATTAAATAAAGCTGATATTGAAAAGGATGTTCTTTTGACATTTATGAATGTAATTCTAAAAGTCACCGAACACTATAATATAATATAAATCTACAAATTGGCAAGGAAAGTAAGTCTCTCCAGCATGATGTTGAAGGTGGCAGCCATTTCCAAATTATAGTAGAATTTTGCATTTCTATGACAGAGAAGAGCAATGATAACCCTGGAAAAGGACATGTAGAGGTTCTGGGCCACAAACAAATCTAATTTCTTGATTCCCCATATGAAGTAGAAACTTTAACTTCACATTAAAACCTGAGGTAACCATAAAGCCATTCATTAGAACTTACTTAGCAGCAGCTACTGCAACAACTGTAGACAAGTTAATGCTTCTGGATTCTTTCCCCCCAAATCCTCCTCCCATTCTCTTCACACGAACCAGAATTCGATTAGAGGGAACTCCTAAAGCGTTAGCAACAAATTCCTAAAATAACAAGTTAAAATAATTCAACCACGTATTAGCCTATGTTGAAATTGTTCTCTTTCAGTAAAGAGAAAGAGAGAAACAAAGCTAAACAACTCCATTCCTGGCATAGAAGTAGCCTACACATATTTGCAAGCAGGGATAATTATTGAACTCAGTGAGATTTATTGTACATCGATTTATATCTCCTGAGGTCAGGTTTTCATTTTCTTGATGGGAAAGTGTGAATTCCTGCAGGCACATGTTAGAAGATAGCTTGCATACGAGAAAGTACTTTATATGCATAGATGCAGATATATGCAAATGCATATACAAGTTGGTCACATTCAGATTATAAATTATCCTGGATTGGTTTCAGTGGCAGCAGTCAATTTTGTTGATAAAATAGAAATGTGAAGGACTATTCAAGACTTTTATTTGTGTTTAGATTTTTTTTTCTGTCTAAACTTCTTTTGGAATGTGTTAAATTAGAATCATTTTCCTTTCAGGTAAAGACAAAATTGACTTCATGTTACAGTAATTTACTAATTTACCATATAATTCCATATGTAAATTTAGCAACTATGAAAGTTCTATAGCTCCTAAATGAGGAACATCAGGGAACACCAGAAACTCGAATTTAGTTTCTTGGTTCTCATATGCCAAAGATGACCTGCAAGTCCTTAATAATATGCTTTGCCTTCTGTACAGCTGAGCTAATCTGCCTTGTCATATTTTGAAGAATACGATTTCTGCAAATGTACAAAAAACACATTAGTTTTTTTGATGTGTGAAGCATCATTCTTACTCCATAGTAAGACAGGTCAGGAATAGAGAATGTAAAAATTTCCTTTCTTATTGCACTCTAGAGGAAAATTTCTCCTCAACTCTTAACCAACATCCTATTCACATGAGAATAAGAATAACAATTTATTGGTGACAAAACTGACTGCCTCCTCCAAAAGCTATCAAGATCAAAGCTATCAAGAGACTGACTAACCTGTGTCTTTGCTAAGTTTTGGGTGGATACAAAGAGTTCCATTTCTCCATCTTCTCCTTTTGGCACAGCAATTGTGCAGTGAGTCTCCAGATAAAAATGTTCCTGGCCACCAATGTGCATCTCCCCTAGGGAGGATGGAAAGAAAGGATTCCCAAATCAAATAATACATTAAATTCAAAATAGTGTTTTCCAGGGTGATGTGAGAATTTATACAATAATGGCTCTGATTCAAGCTCATGGAGTTCCGAGTCCAACTGCTGAGCTTCACTGCCTGATTCTTAGACTCCAATCACTTGGGAGGAAAACCTGTGCCTCTCCCGAGTCCATCAAGACTGAACAACCTTTATGCACCTTATCAAATAGCAGTTTGCCTCCCATTTGTTTGCCTTAACAAAGAAAAAGAACATTTTTCTCTCTTGTCTTACTCCCTTTACCCCATTAGTAACTTTGGGTACAGTCTCCAGGAAATATACTTTGTTCAAGATTTCACCCTACCCAAAATTCTACTACACCCAATCATGCTATTAGTTACAAAAAGGATTCTCATGTGTTCTTAGCCTCTGAGCACTTGATATTACTGTCTCCATTTACCCGTATAAACTTTCTTTGTTCATGTTTATATTTATACCTATATCTGTTATCTTGTACATGTTTGACAAACAGATAAAATAAAATAAATAAATACATATCAAAGAAACTTTCAATTTTTACTCCAATATGGACAGGGAGCTGGAAAAAACCAATAACAAAACAAGAGAAGGTTGAAAAAATTATCCATTTCTAATGTTTTGTCCAAAACAGAGTCCCAAGATCAATGCAAATGTGTTATTCATCCAGTCAATGCTTTAAAAGAAATCTTTGTTATACAAATCAAAAAGAAACAATAAGAAACGAGGAAGTTTACCTTCCACAATATGATCAGCCTCTTCAAATCCTTTCTGGATATTTCCTTTTTCAATCTTCCTATCAGTCTTA
Source organism: Aparallactus werneri (assembly GCA_032468035.1). Classification (NCBI taxonomy): domain Eukaryota; kingdom Metazoa; phylum Chordata; class Lepidosauria; order Squamata; family Lamprophiidae; genus Aparallactus; species Aparallactus werneri. Next base: position 88,703 of record JANHFQ010007821.1, on the reverse strand, counting down.
AAGAAAGACTCTTTCTCAATGGCTTCCTGTGCAAATTTTAGGAGAATCAATTAAATACACACACATTTACATATACATGCATGCTCACACACACACATAAAACAACCAGCTCTATTTTGTGTAGCTTAGCCAAGTTGGACCAATGTTATGTACTGTTAGGTAATCTGCATCATATTTTGAATGCAAGGTACAATTAAAGACAGAGTTTCTACACCTTATGTAGAAAAAAAAAACATTGGCAGATAGTACCTGTCATTATCCATTTCATTAGAATTCCCTATTCTCTACTGTACTCTAGCTTCAACAACTTTCTTTCCATTTGTCCTGGGCTGAAAAACCTGAAACCTAAGGGCCTCAGGCAGCCATCAACCTAAGCTGATGTGGCCCTCAGAACAATTTCAGAAGCAATCTGTCCAGGGAGATGGATAGCAGTGAATAGGAAGTAGAAAAGGAGGATATCAAATAGACAGGGATTAGGTACCCCTAATTTTTTCACCTTCTTTATACAACCAATAATAGCAATAGCAATAGCACTTAAACTTATATACTACTTCATAGTGTTTTAGAGCCCTCTCTAAGAGGTTTACAGAGTCAACATATTGATCCCAGCAATCTGGGTCCTCATTTTACTGACCTTGGAAGGTTGGAAGGCTGAGTCAACTGCTTGCAGAATTAGCCTGCGATACAGCATTCTAACCACTATGCCACTATGGCTCTTGATAGGGATTACCCCTAAGTGAATACAACTCTAAATGGAAAAATATTTGCTCAGCCCTAACTACAAACTTAAAACATTTACACTATAAAAGTGAAAAAGAAGTATGTGCATGACCATTTCTTAATTGAGACTAATTTGCAAAAGAAATTACATGTACCAAGTCTGCTGCCCATTGCCCTGATTCATAAAAACAATGATCGTAACAAATAGATGTAGAAACAAGTACAGACTATTTTCATATATTCATCTCAGAACCACAGTAACAGAAACCAGAGAAGTTACTCTCAAATCCATCCCTCTTAAAAAATAAATAAAGAATTAAGTTTACTCAGTCAGGATTCTGAAATCAAGGTCTATGCCACTTTCTTTCAGTGCTCACCTGGATAGTGATAATTGGTGGAAGCTCTTCATATATGATCTTCACTGCTTTAGCAGCTCTTCGGGAATGTTCCTGTGTATCAGCCAATATTGCACCAATAATGTGCCCAACACATGTCACCTATGAAGGGAAAAAATGCTTCAGTTTATTCAGTAACTTTGGAAAATTTAGCTGATTTACTATCAGTAATACTTTAACTTGGATATATTTATTTTTGAAACCCAACTTTACATAAAGAAGACAAACATTCTGAATGTAGACATACTGTTGGACAACAGCTAGTCTGGGCACAAACAGAATTTCAAAATTGAACAGGCAATTTCTCCAATTTTCCCTAGAGAAAGAGAACTCTTCCTATACTTTTGAAAGGTGCTTGTTCCAGAGGCAACTGGAGTTTCTGGTTTTCCTTTGAAGACATTTTACTTCTCATCCAAGAAGTTTCTTCAGCTCTGACTGAATGGTGGGGAATTGAAGGATTTTTATTATTATTATTTTTTTATTATTATTATTATTATTATTATTATTATTATTATTATTATTATTATTATTATTATTATTATTATTATTATTATTTGGACTTCTATGCCACCCTTCTCCCGAGGAACTCAGGGCGGCAAACAAGATACAAACATACAAATACAAAAATTAAAAAGAAATTAAATTGAACATCCAATAAATACTGTGTCATAAAATTTAAAAGTGGGAAAACAAATAAGAATTAAAAAATTTTTAATTTAAATAATTATTTGAGGCCCGAAGTGGCTAACTCCAATATGCCTGCTCAAAAAATCACATCTTGAGAGCTCGGCGGAAGGAGCTAAGATCGGGAATCACTCGGAGCTCCGGAGGCATGGTATTCCAGAGGTGGGAGCTCCCACAGAGAAGGCTCTCCCCCTGGGTGTCGCCAGTCAGCACTGCCTGATTGTAGGCACCCTGAGGAGGCCGACTCTGTGGGAGCAAATCGGGCGATGGGAGGCTATAGGTGGCAGAAAGTGGCATACTCCTTGCAGACAGCTGGTCATTTGCATTCTTTTAGAGAGTCATTGAGGCCCCCAGACAACCATGATTTGGATGACTGAGAATCTCCATAGACATCTTCCTATCTGGGGCAAACCTTCCCTTTAGAAGTGGTGATGTCTCTAGTACTTAAAGTTTCCATACAATATTTTTCCTTGGTATTTCACTAAACTGTGGGTAGTCAAGGATATCAGAGTAGTGGGAAAGGGGAAATTGTACATTAAAACACAGGATATTCCCTCACATGCCTTGCCACCTTGCAACTAAATCAGAGCAAGAATATCACATTCTGTTTTGAAAGAGTTTTAAAAGCAAATTCTTTCTCATGAAACCGAATGAAAAATGATAGAGAACAGACAATTACACATGATTATATTTGATCCCTGTGAATTCAGTGAGAACTATGTTCAATTGGTGTTGATATAATGTATTCCTCCCCTTGCCCATTAAGCTGCATTCGTTACCAAATCTATGAGGTGCCCCTTCATATATGTCAACTTCATATGTATGAGGAAGGACATCTCATGATTTAGTATGTCACTCCACATGACATACACATTTGATATCGGAACACTTACAGATACAATTTTCATAGAGGAGGGTGGTACATCTGCCAGTTGCCTCCCTAACACATAACTCACCAATTCAAGCCAAAGTGAAGAGTATAAAATATATAGAACACATCTGGGAATGAACCAAGGGAGAGAGATAATTGAGCTATAATGCAAGTGACTTGATTGCTCCACTTTAGTATCTTTGAGATTACTAGAACAATTTGTAGATGAAAAGCAATAGTTACGTACAATGTCTTTTGCAAAGATGGTTTCATCATTAACAATCCCAGAAGTGTTACTTCCTGGAACATCCTGATCAGAGACAAAACACACAAAGCCAGGTACATTCTGAGCCTCTGTGGTATCAATGGAACTGGGAAAAAAAAGAGTGGCACAGTAGGATTATTCCCATGAGATTTAGGTGTATGTCTGCAATTACAATTTTGACAGCATTAATTTCTAAAACAAAAAAAATGTAAAATCAATGTCTGCATTGAACAGCCCTCCTTTTGAACATCGTGTCTGCTTCTGGGCAATATCCTTTGTTAAAAGAAGAAGAAATTCAAAGGGCAACCAAGGGATTTTTCTGGATTGGGGCTCTAGAAATTAAACCCTATACATAAACATGTTTCTCAAAACTCTCCAAGAAAAGGTGATCAACATTCTAAAGCTCAAGTGTGTATACACACAACTACAGATTACTACAGATTTTGTAATAATCTGTGTACATTTATAGATTGCACCTTCTGACATGCTGTCAGATGTAAGAATTGCACAATTTCCAGAGGCACAAACAAGTTGCATATCATATGGAGGTGAACTATAGCCTTTCCTTGGGGGCCTTTATAATGTAAGAGCCACAAAAGACCACATCCACATCATAATAATTGTGGCCTGTACCATTTAATAAATAATGGTGTATGTCATGGAAACAGGACTTACATAATTTTAGCATGGGCTTTGCTGCTGGTGACCAGTGTTAGGTAGAGTTCATTTGTGTAAGAAGGGATGTCATCACAGTAGACTGCCTCTCCACTCGCCTGCTTGGCAGCTGACAAATGCATCAGGGGTCGTCCCACCGTATCGTCAATGGATTGGTCATTAGGCACTTCCTTTGAGAAAAGCAAAGACAAGTGTCCTTTCACTGCTGATTAAATCCTGGCATCAATACCCTACAAACATTGCCTCATTCAAAAAGTTAAAATTCTACTAGCAGCAATGAAGCATTTAGCATTTCAAGTACAGGACAATTCCTTCTACCTGAAAGGAAGAGGTCCTATTAGGACAGACATCTCCTGTAATTAATTAATTTAAAAACAGCAACAAAGAGCAAAAATCAGAATAAGGGCTAGTTCAAGGTAAGGTCTAATGTTCAGGCAAGCACATTTCCTAGAACTGAGATGAGAGGCAATAAAACAAATGGAAAACGCAACTGGTTTTTGCTCTGACTTACTTGGAAAAGCTGGACGTTGCTAACAGGATCCTTGTGAAATAATTCAGTGGCACTAACATCCGTGCAAGGGACCAAATCACTAAAATTATTCTGCAAAAATGTAGGCAAAATCTGGTTTTAATTTTTAATTTGTCTTATGCAAAGGTAGATGTATTTTTAATAAATGTCTTAATGTGCACAAGAATATTACAATCAAAATGTAAAAAGTTACCAATAGCGATATGGAACTTGCATATGAAACTTCTGAACCCTTACCCCATCAAGAAGACAGAAAAACTTACATTGCCGTTTAATTTTATATGTTTCTGAAGCACTGTGAGGTAGAACTTAAAGAAAAAGCTGAGCACGAGAGTTCGACGGAAATCCACCATGGCACCAGGGGCCGAAGGGGAAAGATTCATCTCCTCAGCCAGCAAACGGCAAGCTTCCTGCAGGAGATCTTCTTTCCACTCTCTATTAAAAATGAACCATGGATTAACACAAAATTGTTTTATTTGTCTATTCAGTAAAAACATTAAGCCAGGGATTCCCATTTGGCTGCCTTGCCATTTTAGTGGGAATTCATCTTCCAGAATGACCCTTTTCTGGCCCCAAAGCATGGGTGTCCATAGGATATGGTCAAAAAAGAAACTATGATGGTGACCATGATGATGTGATGGAAACTCTGCTTATTTTCTTTGGGGAGCAGGCCAGAAATCATCAGAGATATAATTGCAGCATCCCAATAAGAAAGTCTCCTTTAAGTGCACTCAAGGTCAAGAGGGGTTTCTCTAGAATTCCATAAGGCTGTTCCATGTTGCAGCCTTCCAAGTATTTCCACATTATACTGCCAATTAAAATAATTTAAAATATTAATGTATTTATATTAAACTATGATGATGAAGTCAAGTGTTCCTAATCTTTCCCCAAATTCATAAGAATTCAGAATGAAAATAGTTGACCCCACAATTCAGCAAATAATCATATATGCCCCCTAGTTCCCTTAAGACTGAAATGATAACAACATCATAAACTTTGATCTCCCAGTTAAAATTGTTACAAAATTCTGCTCCTGACATATGAGTCTCACTCATTTACCTCCCAATCAGCTCCTGACAGGTTTTTACAGCCATGACTGTTGTGGGAGCCATTCCCCCATAACTCAGCTTAATCTCTTCTATTCGATTGGTTCCCTCTTGAAACCAAACTCTCATTCCGCAGGTCACAATGGCAATGTCATCCTCCCGTCTTGAAGCTTGCTTGAAGGAGCAGAAATATTCACCCTAAGAGAAGAAGAGAAGGTTCGGTGGACTTTTTCATATTGATCTCGGTGGGGGAAGTGTGGAGTAAAGTCAGTCCATTGATAGCAACGGTACTAAAATATGAGCAATAGCTTTTATGAAACAATTTCTAAATGAGCCCTGGAAAAATATAACAGAATTCCAGACAAACACTGAAAGAACTCCTGTTCTTCGAAGAATTCGTTTTGAATAAAACTCAACATTTCAAAATTCACTTTCATTCTTCATACTATCAATGGGCCTCCCTTAATGTGTTCTGACCCTAAGCTAAATGTGCACAACAACGTTACAGTTTCTCCAACAAAGTTGATCCTAACCATTTGCATATCAATTCATTTCTATTTTAAATTTTTGTCCAGCTAAATAAATAAAAGCTACAACCCTCATGAATGCCACCTTCTGAAACTGGAAGGGACAGAAACAGCCTCTTGCTTCACAATTTGTATGGCTTTTATGTAATTCTTATAAGTTAGAGAAAACGATGCAGAGTTCTTTGGTACTCATACCCAGAGGCCCTTCTATAAGCGACAGCACTACTTGCGAGGATGTAGAAAAACATGTGAATTTTCACAGGGCAGCTTCAAAAGAGCTTCAAAAGAGATAATTGAAAAAGATCATGAAATTAGAACTTGCATGCACAGCAGAGGGTGCTCTGGCTGCATGGTGCACCACTGGTATCAAGCCCCGTGCAGCTGGGCAAAAGAAAGGTAGCAAGAGCTACACAAATTTTATCAGGTTGTCTTTAACATCTGTGGTAAGTGCAGAATCTTGAAATTTCTCAGCTTCAATTCTGTAACTTAGTTATTGAATTGATTAAGGCAGAATCTTTTTTTTAACAATTTTACGCTAGTTTTGTGACTTATAATTATAATATTTTTCTAATTATTGTTTAATGCGTTGTGTAGACATGGTTCTAATGGGTTTGTTTGGTTGCTTGGTTTTTTTGTAATTGCTGTTCATGTTGCTCTGAATTTGGAAGGGGATATTTAAGAAAACTAAGTTAATAGTATGAAAATTTTGAAGCGAAAAAATGCTTGACTAATATAGAAACAGAACAGAAGGTGTGTGGAATTGATCCAGATTGGAATGAGATTAACCTCCCCCTTTCCATCCTTCATTCCATGTATACCAGTCAAATAGATGCTTTCCCTGTAACTCGGATGAGGCAAACATAATTGATGTCACAATTCAGATGGATTTGATTCAGTTCTACAGAGGAATTATTGAGTCTGTCATCTGCACCTCTATAACTGTCCGGTTTGGCTCTGCAACCAAACAAGACAGAGACTTCAATGGATAATTAGAACTGCAGAGAAAACAATTGCTACCAACCTGCCTTCCATTGAGGACCTGTA